>JAUFNR010000067.1:0-181095 GCA_031216915.1 Pictodentalium vernedei | reverse complement strand
GTTAAATAATGAGGCAGCACTGTTTACGATAGTTGCCCCCGCACGTTCGTAGTCTTCATCCAAAAAACCAACGCCAACGCCGGCGCGTGTTTCTAGCATGACTTGATGATTGGTGCGTATGAGTGCCGAAACGCCAGCGGGTGTTATTCCTACACGGTACTCGTGGGTTTTGATTTCTTTGGGAATACCAATTTTCATAAAAAACTCCAAACAATAAATACAGACATGGTTGATAAAAAAAGATCTACACTTTATGCTTTTCTATTGATACGGGGGAATGTATTTTGGCCAGCCACATATACATAGCAGGAACCACAAACAAGGTAAACAAAGTCCCAATCGCAATACCCGTTGCAATCACAAGACCGATACTATAGCGTCCAGCAGCACCGGCACCGCTGGCCATCATCAGGGGCAGTACACCCAGTACAGTAGATGCCGTGGTCATTAAAATGGGACGGAGACGTGTGCGTGAAGCATTTTGAATGGCATGGCGTTTTGACAATCCTGTTTTTTGTTCCTCATTGGCGAATTGTACAATCAATATACCGTGTTTGGAAATGAGCCCAACAAGAGTTACCAAACCAATCTCCGTATAAATGTTTAAAGTAGCGAATCCTTCAAAAATGAAAACAATGGCACCAAAAATTGCCATTGGAACGCTGGCCATAATAATAATAGGATCTCTGAAGCTTTCAAATTGCGCCGCCAATACCAAAAAGACGATCAACAAAGCAAAAACCATGGTTGTGGCAAAAGCACTGGATTCTTGCATTGCTTGACGAGACTGCCCTGCATATTCGATGGAATAACCCGCAGGCAATATTTGATCTGCCAATTCGTTCATGTATTCCATCGCTACCCCCATGGTTACTCCAGCAAATGGATTGGGAACCCCTGAAATGGTAGCCGAGTTTAATTGTTGGAAGCGATTAATGGAGCGCGGTTCAGTGACTGTTTCCAATGAAATGACTGAAGAGGCAGGAATTAATTTTCCTTGAGAATTGCGTAAATAATAGTCGTTGAGTTGTTCTGGGTTGAGCCTTTCCAACTGTTGAACTTGCGAAATCACTTTATAAGAACGACCATCCATATCAAAATAATTGATATGTCTCCCTCCTAGCATTGCAGAAAGTGGATTGCCAATATCACGCATCGACAGACCAAGCGCGAGTGCCTTATTGCGATCAATGGTAACCACCGTTTTTGGTTTATCAATTTTTAAATCAGAATTTAAAAAGAAAAATTTACCTGAATTTTGACCCGCCTGTGTAATCGCCTGTGTGGCTTCATAAAGATTCATAAAAGGCTCAGTTGTTTTTATTACCATCTTAAAGGGAGGACCTCCACCGCCACCCGGCAGGGCAGGTGGAGACATTACAAAGGCTCGAATACCGGCAATATTGTTATACTTTTTTTGTAACTCTGCAATCACTTCTTTGATGTTGCGTTTTCGCTCATCCCAGGGTTTAGCCACAAAACCAGCCATTGCCATATTGGCACTAATATTAAACTGTACAGTATGATCGCGTTCAGGGATATCCCACATGGCTTGAAACATCTGATTACTGTATAGCATTAGTTGTTGTGGGCTCGCATTGGGTGAAGTGGTGGCAATGCTAAAAGCAAAGCCTTGATCTTCGGCTGGGGCAAGTTCTGTACGTGAGATTTTTGTCATGATCCCAATCATAATGATGATTAAAAATCCAAAAACAATCACTGTTGGCCAAGCATTAAGTGTATAGTCCAATATTCGACCGTAAAACTGATGTAGTCGTGAAAAAAAGCGATCAAGCCATTGTTGAAATTTGCTTTCTCGGGTTGTCAAAAAACGGCTGCACATCATAGGAGACAGTGATAGGGCAACAATTGCCGAAATACCCACTGCACCGGCTAAGGTAAATGCAAATTCAGAAAAAAGTGTACCCGTAAGGCCGCTTTGAAAGCCAATCGGAATATACACAGCGATGAGAATAAGCGACATTGCAATAATAGGTCCGGTTAACTCTTTGGCGCTTAGCAATGCAGCTTGCATAGCTGTTTTACCTTCTTTTAATCGGCGATCGACATTTTCTACCACAATGATGGCGTCATCCACAACGAGACCAATAGCCAATACCAATGCCAACAAAGTCAGTAAGTTGATCGTGTATCCCAACAACAACATTACAAAGAAAGCCCCAATCAATGACAGTGGCATCGCAAGCGTTGGAATAAAAACAGCGCGTATGTTGCCTAAAAACAAGAAAATGACTACTGTGACAATAATCAATGCCTCAACCAAAGTTTTGATGACCTCTTCAATAGAGCTTTTGACAAATTTTGTCGCGTCATAAACAATCAGGCCGTTAAGCGTTTCTGGAAATTGTTTTTGAACGGCGGGAAAAGCATCGCGTATACCACGGGTTGCATCCAGTAAGTTTGCATCGGGTGCGATATGAATGCCCATAAATACCGCTTTCTGACCATCAAATGCCACATTGACATCATCATTTTCTGCTCCTAAAGTGACTTGCGCAACATCTTCAAGACGCACAAAGGCGGCTCCCTTTTGTTTGATGATCAGTTGACGAAAATCCTTCAAAGAACGCAAATGGGTTTGAGCACTCAGGTTGACACGAATCATTTGCCCTTTTGTATGTCCCAGGGTTGAAACATAGTTGTTGGCGAGTAAGGCATTTCGAATATCGACAGCAGTTAAACCATATCCTGCTAAGCGTAAGGGATCAAGCCATATTCGGAGTGCAAAAACGCGTGCTCCAAGTATTTCTGCATTTTGGATTCCTGGTAAGGTTTGTAGTTTAGGCTGTACCTCACGAATCAGATAATCGGTAATGCTGTTGGCAGGCAAGCTATCACTCGAAAAGCTAAGATACATTGATGCTGTACCTCTTCCACTGGCAATCTCAATTTGGGGTTGCTGGGATTCTGCTGGTAACTGATTTTTAACCGAATTAATTTTGCTGGTGATTTCTATAAGGGCCCGACTGACATCATAATTTAACTGCAAGGTTGCTGTAATGCTCGACATACCGTTGCTGCTGGTTGAGGTAAGATAGTCAATACCACTGGCTTGTGAAACAGCTGCTTCTAGCGGGGAAGTAACAAAACCCGCAACGGTATCCGCTCCAGCGCCAAAGTACACGGTGGTTATTTTTATTTCAGCATTTTGGGTCTCTGGAAACTGTCGTACGGGCATTAAAAAAATGGCCCGCAAGCCAAGCACCAAAATGGCTAAGCTAACAACAGTGGCCAATACGGGGCGCTCAATAAAAATACTGGTAATGTTCATAAACGGTATCGTCTTTATTTTTTTGTGTAAAAGTGCTGCGAATCTATTGCGGGTGTGCAATACTGGGGGCACTTTCATTGCTCGGTTGTACGCTATTGTTGATCACAATTGCTGTTCCGTTTTTTAGCTTGATTTGACCTGAGGTGACAACTTCATCGTTTGGATTAATGCCATTGACGACCTCAACTTGATCACCACGTGTTGCACCTGTCGTAATAAATATTTGTCGTACGACTTTTTGTTTAAGGTCTTTGGGTGGAGGCATTTCAGCAATGGTTTTTTCATCAACCCCATTAGCGCGTGCTTTGATGAGCGATTGGTCAAAAACCACCTTGGCGTTTGTCACTTGATACACAGATGCCCCATAAGGGCTATAGACAACTGCGGTTTGTGGAAGCGTCAGCAATGATTTTTCTTCACCCACTTTGATGGAGATATCCATAAACATACCGGGTCGCAATTTTTTATGCGAATTGGCTATTTGTGCCCTAACAAGAATATTATGCGTTTGCGGGTCAACCGCATTATCAATCGCGATGATTTTGCCCGTAAAAGACTCCTGATAGGCATTAACAAGCACTTTTTGACCGACATTGATGAGAGGCAGTTTTTGTTGTGGAATATAGAAATCCATATTAATCGGATCAAAAAACTGCAACGAAACCACTTTGCGACCTACCGTCACAAACTGTCCTACATCAACCTCAATCATACCCAATGTGCCCGAAAATGGTGCACGAAGAACCTTTTTGTCCAAGCGTGCACGTTGTTCTTTTAAAGCTGCTACTGTGGTTGCCCGCATAGCGTTGGAAGCATCCATTTGCGCTTTGCTGATAGCAGATACCGCAAATTGTTTACGGTCTCGTTTGTTATTGGAAGCAGCCAATTGAGCGTTAATCTGTAGCGACTTTAATCGTGCCCGCTCTTCATCAGAGCGTAATGTGGCGATGATGGTTCCTTTTTTTACGCTCTGACCAGATTTAACTTTAATAGAATCAATGGTACCACTCACTTCAAACGTCAAATTGGCCTCATTCATAGCTTTAAGACTGCCTACCGTTTTGAGGTGATCTTGCCAAGGTTGCAGGGAAGCGCGCACCGTAGATACCGTTTGCTTGGGGGGGCCATCAGCGTTTTTTTTCGCCATGCTTTTTTTGAAAGCCATCATGTTGAACCCCCATATCCCTACAATCAGCAATACTGTTACGAGAAAAAGCGATAACATAATGGCCCAAGCATTTTTTCTAAATATACCAATAATGAGTATGTTCAGAAAAAGAATTATGGCAAGTGAAGGAAGCAGTAAGGGATTAGAAGAAAAAAATGCAAACATGGTATTTCCGAGTAGAATTTAAATGACTGGGCCGAAGTCAATCGATTATAAAAACATGGACGATCAAAATGCTTTAAAAGATTATGGATTCGCAAGAAGTTTGTGAGAGGCTAGCGTTTTATGGGGATCATATTTCTGAAAATCCACATTGCCTCCAGCTGCCAAATATAGTGCAACAATGTTGGTTAACTGATCGGCTTGAGATCGTACTTGAGCTATTTTTGCTTGTTGATAGGTACGTTCTGCATTCAACAAATCATACACATGGGCGCTACCAATTTGGTGTTTTTTTCGTACAAGGGTATAGGCACGCTCTGCTGCTTGTAATGCTTTGTTTTGTGCGATTAAGATGTTACGATCAGCCTCTAAGCTTACCAAACTATTCGAGACATTGGCAAAACTGTGGAGTATCACGTTTTGATAGTTTGCCTTTGCAAACTGATAAGCCGCATCGGCTTGTGCTTTTTGGGCACTCCGGGCTCCGCCTTGAAAGATGGATTGGGTGATTGAAGCGGCGATGCTCCACAAAGATGTATTTAATAACTTTGCCAATGATACGGCCTGAAACGACAATGCACCACTGATTCCGACTGTAGGAAAAAATGCTGCTTGGGCAACACCAATGTTTGCACTGGCGGAGCGCCATTGGGCTTCAGCCGCCTGAATATCGGGGCGACGGCGTACCAAGGCGGACGGTAGCCATAACGGTATTGTTTGTGGAACTTTCAAGTGATTGAGCACAATGGAGCCAACAGACGAGTGATCTGGAAACTCTCCAAGTAAAACCGATAGCTGATTTTCCAACGCCACTTTTTGTTTATAAAGGGCTGGAAGCGTGGCTTGGGTATTGGCAACACTTGCACGTAAAGGAAACACATCGGCATCACTCAACGTACCAATGCTACGGAGTTGTTCTGTTTTGGAGAGTTGTTCTTCTTGTAAAGCAAGTAGGCGTTGTGTATCCTCGGTTTGTACTTGAAGGGCAGCCAGTTTAATCGCTGCGGTGGTTACGTTGGCAGCCAACATATTAAAAGCGGCAAATGTTTTCCAGCGTTGTGCTTCCAATTGGGCCTTATAAGACTCTTTGGCATATGAGCTTCCACCAGCCAGATCAAACCGATAATTAACATTAATTCCGGCATTGTGCAACGTATACTCGTTTGTTGACGAATGATCTTGTAGAGGAGTCATTTTGGCTTTTTGCCGAGATATGCCCATCTTAATATCAACACTTGGGTACAATGGGGCCAGTTTTGAGTCATTGAGGGTCTTCGCTTGTTGAAGCGCTGCTATCGCCATGGCCGCGTTGGGACTTTTGTGTAAAGCCTTATCAACCCATTGGTTAATGGTTGGGCTTTCAAATGATTTCCACCACGCATGGGTAAGCGCATTTTTTTTCCACGCGATCGTGGGTGAATCAGAACTAAGCGTATCCATGCGATACGATTTTGAGGTAGAGGCTTTTGAGATGGTGTCTTTGGTTATCAAAGGAGTGGTACAACCCATTATCATTATCGTGCTTCCAATGGACAGCAGCCATGAAAAATAGCCAAAACGTGTGTGCAACCAAAGAGCATATCTAAAAAACAACGATAAGATTAGCATAATGAGCAGAACTTCATAAGAGGGCGTCTAAAAAATGGTAAGCTGTGGCGCCTGTTTTTGGTGTATCGAGAGATGCGCAGAAAAAATCCTCACCAGATATGGGCAGTCTTGTACTCGCTAGTGTTTTACTTATTTTCTATGTACTAAACATGCGAGAGAAACATTGTCCAATCGAAGGCACAAAATAAAATGTTAAGGAGGTTATTATAAAACAATTTCAAAGCCAACCAGAACGCTTAAAGCGATAGAACAAAACACCGCAGACAATGGCCATCATAATTAGGGCCAAAGGGTAACCAAATTGCCAGTCCAACTCGGGCATCGATTTAAAGTTCATTCCCCAAATACCGGCAAGAGCCGTAATGACCGCAAATATCCCCGCCCATGCAGCCAATTTTTTGTTGATTTCATTGTCTTCAATGGTGACCATAGAAAAGTTGACTTGCATGGCCGTTACAATCATATCTCTTGATGAATCTATCGTACTATTAAGGCGCGTGAGGTGGTCATAGACATCACGAAAATAATCGGTGGTATTAAGGCACACATTGGGAATACGTCCACCAACAAGCTTGGCAACCCCTTCAATCAGTGGTGCAACAGCATGTTTGAGCAACATGGTTTTGCGTTTGAGGTCGTATAGTTCACGGATGGTAGTACGCGACGAGCCACTTTCAAAGATACGCTCTTCAAGGCTTTCGATCTCATAGACTATCTCGTTAACCAATGGAAAGTAGCAATCTACAACAGCATCTACAATGGCGTAAAACACAAATCCAGAGCCCATCTTCAACATATGGGGCTCACGCTCACAACGCTCGCGTACGCCTAACAGGCTTTTGGGGGTACGCGAACGAACAGACAATATGAAATTTTGTCCCACGAAAATGTTAACTTCACCGGTTTTAAGCTCGTTATCGACCCGTTCGACCATATGTACGACTGCAAACAGGGTATTGCCATATTCTTCGATTTTGGGCCGTTGATGACCATGTTGTGCGTCTTCGATAGCCAATTCATGCAAATTAAACTCTTCTTGCATTCTCTGCCATTCCTCCATTGTTGGATCTTGCAGAGAAAGCCAAACAAAAGTTTCGGGTTTTTCCAAGTAGGTACGAAGTTCTTGAATATCAACGTTACCTATTTTTGAGCCTTGTTGATATGCAACACAATTAATTAACATGACAGTATCTCCCTTGATAAGCTCATCCATGAACTGGCATATGATGTGAACGCAAACGAAGAAAATAAACAATGTTCGGTTTGACTACATTGTGTACGCTCTTTTAAGTATATACGATGAGGGTTTATAGCTGAGATTTTACGCTATTTTCTAATGGAATGGCGTTTTATAGAAGCATTGAGACATGTTCCATGTTGCGAATTTTTATTTTTACTTCATCCATTTATATATAATGTATCACGCCTAATGAGCGTTGGTGGGCTCTTCCACGAAAGTTGCAAACCAATGGCATGGTAGAGCGATTGATAGACTCAAAACAACACCATTTTTCGTGATTTTAGATGATGAGGTAAGATCGATGGAAAATGAAAAACACACACAAAATGATCATAAAATAAGTAATAGGGCAAGACAAAAAATTTACATTACAAAGCTAACACGCTACTTCGGCAAACATTTACGGCTAAGCAGCTGTTGCGTTGAATGATCATATAGCGGGACAAATTCAAAATGTCACAAGGCGTGAGCGACGAAGTGTATATTCCATCAATGAGGAGCGAAACAACACAGTGACATTTTATAATTTTCGGCTATACGTGATGAGCACAAATCGAAAGTAAGCAATGACAGTAAAAAGATATCGATTGACTCAGAAATTTAATGCCGCAATATCTGAGAAAGCGTTTGCCGACTTCAAAGAGACGTATGGTGCACCATCGAATAGCCGAATGAAGAATACGAAATGACCGAGTTGTCTAACCACGTTGACAGATTTATGGTCAAACTTCAATAAGTGTTTGACCATAAAAGTAGGGTTGCAGTACTTTGGGGATACGAATGTTGCCATTTTCTTGTTGATAATTTTCCAATACTGCAATGAATGCACGCCCAACGGCAACTCCCGATCCATTGAGTGTATGCAAGTATTCATTTTTACCCGTATTGTTACGAAAACGCGCCATCATTCGCCTAGCCTGAAATGCTTCACAGTTACTGCAAGATGAGATTTCTCGATAAGTGTTTTGCGAAGGCAACCAAACCTCAAGATCATAAGTTTTAGCCGCTGCAAAGCCTAAATCACCCGTACACAGTTGTACCACGCGATAAGGCAGCTCAAGTGCTTGTAAGACTGCTTCGGCGTGAGACACCAATGTTTCAAGGGCTTCATAAGATTCACAGGGGTTTACTGCCCATACCAATTCGACTTTATCAAACTGATGTTGGCGTATCATACCCCGTATATCTTTACCATAGCTTCCCGCTTCACGACGAAAACACGGTGTGCGTGCCACCCATTTCATTGGTAAATTACTTGACTCTACAATACGCTCGCGTATTAAATTGGCCAATGTGACTTCAGCCGTTGGAATTAAATAAAACGCATCATCGGGCAGATGAAAAAGATCATCGGCAAATTTAGGAAGCTGCCCCGTACCATAAAGCGTAGAGGCGTTGACCAAATAAGGGGTATAGACCTCTTCATAGTTATGCTGAGATACATGTATATCCAACATAAAACGGGCCAACGCTTCATGCAGGCGCGCAAATTTTTGGCGAAGCACGATAAATCGCGCCCCAGAGATTTTGCTGGCAAGCTCTGTTTGAATCCCTTGATGTAACTCTCCAAGATCTATATGATCGCGTACTGGAAAAGAAAAATTTTGCGGTGTTTGCCAACAGCGAATTTGGCAATTATCGTGTTCATTATTTCCAATAGGTGTGGATTCATGCGGGATATTCGGAATGTGTGCCATCAAGTGATCGATTTGCGTTGTTAAGGCGGATAATTCTTTTTCGCAAGATGCCAGCAGATGATTGTTGCGCTGGCTTTCTTCCAATAGTGTCTGATCATCCTCCCCTTTTGATTTTGCGATACCAATTTTTTTTGCCAATTGGTTTCGTTGTGATTGTAGATGTTGCGTTTGTGTTTGCAGTTGTTTGCGTTGTTCTTCACATTGTTGAAAATGCGTCATTTCCAGCGTAAATCTTCGTGTAGAAAGACGTTTGGAAGTGTCCACAATGGACTTTCGGAATAAAATTGGATCCAGCATAATGAACTCATCAATAAAAAAAACGGTAAAATCGCACCTGCTATACTCTGGCAGAGACTCTTAAGGATAGCATACATCAGGGAACGCGGATGTCATTGTGGTGTTTAGCGAAGGGTGAGCACAAAGCAAAATATTGATATTCCGTGTATTGTATGACTTTCTAACCGAGACAACACTGTAAGTTTACTCAAAAGAAAGCCCACAAAACAAACTTTTAGAAAGCGCTTATGAAAAAACATATTGCTATTTTAGCTGGAGATGGCATTGGTCCAGAAATCACAAATGCCGCTGTTAAAGTACTCAAAAATCTTAACGAGCCGAGCTTACAACTAACGTTTAGTGAGGCCCCGGTAGGGGGTGCGGCTTATGCTTTACAGGGCCATCCACTTCCCTCGGAGACATTGCGCTTAGCCAAAAATGCCGATGCCGTATTGTTTGGTGCGGTGGGAGATCCGCGTTATGATGATATTCCACGTTTGTTGCGGCCCGAACAAGCGATTCTTGGTTTACGTCAAGAAATGCAGTTATTTGCCAATCTACGTCCTGCCAAAGTCATGGATGCGTTGCTTGATGCTTCATCTTTACGACCAGAAGTCTTACGCGGCACAGATCTATTAATTTTGCGAGAGTTGCTTGGCGATATTTATTTTGGGGAGCCACGCCATTATTCTGAAGAAGGCGAGGATCCTGAAGCCATCAATACCATGCGCTATCGAAAAAGCGAAGTCCAGCGTATTGCACAACTTGCCTTCCAATTGGCGGGCAAACGCGGAAAAAAAGTCTGCTCGGTCGATAAAGCCAACGTCTTGGAAGTGGGCGAACTATGGCGTAAAGCCGTCATCGAAACAGCCAAAGCCTATCCAGACATAACGCTTTCGCATATGTATGTGGATAATGCAGCCATGCAGCTATTACGTGCCCCCAGTGAATTTGACGTACTGTTGTGTGGCAATATGTTTGGTGATATTCTATCGGATGAAGCCGCCATGCTTACCGGAAGTATTGGGTTATTGCCTTCGGCTTCTTTGAATCATGAGCAACGTGGATTGTATGAACCTATTCATGGTACGGCACCCGATATTGCGGGTAAGGGTATTGCAAACCCCATTGCCATGGTATTGTCTGCCGCGATGATGTTGCGCTATTCTCTGGATGCCGAACACGCTGCAACACGAATCGAGAAAGCGGTTGAAAGTGTTATCCAAAAAGGCTTTCGAACGCACGACATCTATCAAGATGGCTGCCAATATGTTGACTGTGAGGCGATGACCCATCAGCTCATTGTTGCATTGACGCCAACAAAATAAGCGACTTTTGAAGAGAAGTATTGACAAGAACTCAAAAAATCATTATAAAGCGGGCTGAAACATATTCAATTCACTATTTTTAGGAGAAACACCTTATGAATAAATCTGAACTGGTCGAACAAATCGCAAAAAAAGCAGGATTAACAAAAGTAGATGCTGCCCGTGCCTTAGATGCTACTGTAAATACGGTAGAAGGGGAGCTCAAAAAAGGCAACACGGTTACGTTGGTTGGTTTTGGATCTTTTGCTGTTGCCAAACGTGCTGCGCGTAAAGGTCGGAATCCACGTACAGGAGCTGTTATTAATATCAAAGCAGCGCGTGTACCAAAGTTTCGCCCAGGAAAAGCCCTGAAAGAAGTTGTAAAAAAAGGCAAATAAGCGCCCTTAATCACTGAGGGTGTGAGGGTGCTTAGCTCAGCTGGTAGAGCGTCGCCTTTACACGGCGAATGTCGGGAGTTCAACTCTCTCAGCACCCACCACCACAAAATCAATAAGAGTCAAATCTGGCTCTTTTATTTTAATTCCGCACTATGTTTTGGAAGCTGGATCATACTGTAGCATTATGGGAGTACTTACCCCGTTTTTATAGTAGTCTAACCATGGGAATAGTACAAAAACAATTGTACTCCCCTCTTTGCAGTCGTTTGATGCTGGTTATTATGGATTATAAAAGAAGTGTTTACTCTATTACTTCTTCTCACTCAGGGTTCGTTTGTTGCTGCTTCCTATGTATGGCGCGGGTAAAGGGAGAGAGATGAGTAACAGTAGCAAATTAGAAGATAAAAATGTATGCTTTACGGCACACGGAGGTGCTATTTCTGCTTTTCGAGAGATTTATCCAAAGGAAGAAGTTACCAACATATTTTATGCGGATCCGGCGAGGACAGATGGAAAACTTGCATATGCTTTAGTTGAACAAGAAAATGCTGCTCGTAAAAAAGTATATTGTAAAGCACCTTCTCGTCTTTTTGCTGAAGAGAGTGATGGTAACGTAATAAAAAATATATATCGTAAAATCTCAGCAAGCCAAGGCGATAACTGCGATAACCAGCTTTTTATCAATAAAATGGTTGATGTTTGTAAAAAGGTTGGAGCTATTGATGCATCCGTTTTACGAGAACTTAGCGTAGGCGAAGAAGAATTTGCATCACAGATAACGAAAGGAAAAGATTTTAAGATTGAGTTTAAAAAAGTGAGTTGCGATGGTGTAGATGGAAAAGATGTTTTTGCGCAAGCAAAATTTTTAGATAGGGCTGATACGATTGAGATATGCATTAATACATCGCTGAATCCATATCAAGATACAAACAAAAACAAAGAGCTTAAACTTAATAAATTGATAATGGTGTACGAGATTTTCTCGTTATTGATCGCTGGTCACGGTAAGACCGTTCATTGCCGTAGCTTTGTTTGGCTTTATTTATCAGCTAGAACTTTATCTAGAATTGCTTTAATGCCGCCTGATAATAAGATGAAGATAGACAATATGACCTGTGAGCATATATTGGATTTTATGTGCGATTTTAATGGAAACTAGAAAAGATGTCGAACTTTTCACGAAAATCTCCACCAGCAAAAGCAAGAATTTTTATGGCGGTTGACATCGTTGACTCAACACGCGCAAAAATATCTGATCCAGATACTGCAAAAAAGTTTTATTGTTTTTGGTTTGGGGGTGAATATGATCGAGATAAGAGTAAAAGAACAACGCTTGATCAGCCAGAGGCTGATCAGATGCTTGAAAGTGCCGACTTGCACGATAATGCCGATACCAACCATGAAAAAGGATTTATAGATGAAATGATAGACGCTTTAAATGAAAAAAGTAGCAGTGAGTCTAATTCTTCTGGTCCATGGAGTTTATGGAAGTTTTTAGGTGATGAAGCCATTTTTTCGTCAGAGTTTGATACAGATAGACTGGATGAAAAAAATTACGATGGACGTTTTTCAATTGCCATTACTGACGACAAAAAAAAATGGATTGCTCAATCAATACATTTGTTTTGCGAAACAGTTGATTCTATCAATGACGATAAAACGGATAAAATGAATCTTAAAGCTTCAATTTGGTTTTCTTTAACATATGGATATGACGAATACAAAATACTTGAAGATGATAGCCGCTTATATATTACCTCTATTGAAACGAAACTTCAAACGATAGGGGCGCAGCTTGATTGTATTGGGACTGGTTTAGATTATGGGTTTAGAATTTCCAGCTTATCAAAAATGTCTACCAGCTTATCAAAAATGTCTAATCTGATTATTTCTGCCCCTTTAGTTCGACTGCTATTAAAAGAAGATTTTGAAAATACATGCAAAACAAATGCGGGCGCTATTCTATGCGATGAAAGCAAATGTGCTAGCAAGTGCGGCAATAGCAACAAAAAAAACAATTTTTTTGTGAAAAAAGACTGGAAGTTGACTTTTTTATACATTGGAAGTACTCCATTAAAAGGGGTGCCTCATTATGTTCCGCTTTTTACTGTTTTTCGCAATACTGATGACAACGAGAAGAGACTTGGTAAATTTAAAGATGAGCTAGATAAGGGAAAAATTTCTATACAGAAAAGACCATTCGACCAGATTTGTGTTGACTCTCATGCCAATAATACGATTATGCTTCCTTCATATATAGTCGGATGAGCACAGTGCCGATAATACGTTGTTACCAACAGCCTTTTCACACCCACAGCAATAGTTTTCTGGTCACTGCGGTTCATGGTGTTTTGTTAAAACTTGCCTTATTATTCATCTTTTTGTTATAATAATCGCTTTTATTTACGGAGTTCCCTTATGTCACGGGTTTGTCAAATTACTGGAAAAAAAGCGATGTATGGACACCATGTCTCACACGCCAACAATAAGACGCCTCGCCGCTTTGAGGTGAATTTGCATCATCATCGTTTTTGGTCGGAATCAAAAAATCGTTGGGTACGTCTATGTGTTTCAAGTGCCGCCATGCGTATGATTGACCGGAAAGGGGTTGATGCTTTTATCGATAAACGTTCTTTAGAAGGTTAGGCAATGAGAGAAAAAATAAAATTACAAAGCAGTGCTGGAACAGGACATTTTTATATTACCACGCGCAATAAGCGAGCGCAAGGGGCAGAAAAGTTAGAAATTAAAAAGTTTGATCCTCGTGCTCGTAAGCATGTGCTTTATAAAGAAGGTAAGATGAAATAACGATAGAAGTGTTGAAAACGTTTTTTCAACCTACTGGCTTACTGGTTTACTGGCTTACTGATACTGGCAATTCCTACGCAGGTATATGAATAACTCTCTAGCCGAAAAAAATGTGACGGTAGTCATTTACTCTGATGGTGCTTGTTCTGGCAATCCAGGCCCGGGTGGGTGGGGTGCGCTGCTACAATGGGGTGGGACCGAAAAGGAAATTTGTGGTGGTGTGGCTCATACAACCAATAACCGTATGGAATTACAAGCCGTGATTGAAGCACTGGGTAAGCTAAAAAAGCCTTGTACAGTAGAAGTATATACCGATTCGCGTTATGTACAGCAAGGCATCCAAACATGGATTCATCGTTGGATCAAAAATGATTGGAAAACATCAGATAAAAAGCCAGTTCGCAATCAAGATCTTTGGCAGAAATTATATGAATATACCCATACCCATCGTATTGAGTGGCAGTGGGTGAAAGGGCACAGTGGACACGCCGAAAATGATCGGGTGGACCAATTGGCTCGTCGTGGAATGACTCAGGCAATTGCAGAGACTTCTCATTAACAGCGCGTTTGCTTAATTCACTTTTTGATTATTTTTCAATAAAGGACTTTTTATGGATAACGTACAATCAACGATTCAAAAGCAAATTACTGAAAATCATGTTGTTTTGTATATGAAAGGTACTCCGCAGTTTCCTCAATGTGGTTTTTCCTCTACGGCAGTAGAAATCCTTAAACACTGCGGTGTAAAAGATTTCTTTTCGGTGAATGTCTTGGAAAATCAAGATATTCGTGAAGGGATTAAATCTTTTTCAAATTGGCCAACCATTCCACAGTTTTACATTAAAGGAGAGTTTATCGGCGGATGCGATATTATGTATGAAATGGTGGAGTCTGGTGAACTACAAGTCTTGCTACAAGAAAAACAAGTCATTTAGTGGTAAATTTTACAATCTTTGGGATTGCAAGTGGCTGATGAAATAGCAGTGCATTTTGATAATGTTTTTTCATCGACTGAAAGCTGGATCATACCTCAGATAGCTTTTGGGGTATATCTCATGATAATCAGATATGATGTATTAACGGTGTCTTTCAGATACCGTATAGGAGTGAATATATACCGTTTATCTTTTATTTTATAATGACTTTAACAAAAAAACGTTAAAATAAGAAAACATTAAGGACATTGTTTTTAAGGAAAACTTTATGAATACGAACCGTTACCGCTTAATCTTCGACAAGCATTTAAACATTTTCCGTCCTGTGGCAGAATGGGTTGTCAGTCGCAGTGATGTGAGCAGTCGCGTTGGAGAAACGTCTTCCTCAGCGAGTTTCAATATTACCCACAAAGTGTTGAGTTGGGCGATTGCGGTGGCGTTGTTGTTGCCATGGTCTGTCAGTACGTTTGCACAAACGCTGCCCACAGGAGGACAGATTGGGGTAGGCGCTGGCAGTATCCAGCAAAGCGGTGCTACGATGAATATTCAGCAGCAAAGCCAGAAGATGGGTATTAGCTGGCAGTCATACAACATTGGCGCCGGTAATACGGTCAATTACCACCAGCCCGATGCACAAGCAATAGCGCTCAACCGCGTCATAGGAAATTCCCGTTCAGAAATATACGGCAAGCTCAATGCGAACGGTAAAGTCTTTTTAATCAATCAAAACGGTATCTTGTTTGGACGTAACGCGCAGATCAACGTGGGTGGATTGTTGGCGACAACCAAAAACCTCAGCGATGAAGACTTCATGAATGAGCAATATCATCTATCGGGGAGCAGTGCCGGTGAGATTATCAATCAGGGAAATTTACGCGCGGACAATGGAGAGATTATCTTAGCGGCAGACAAGATAAAGAATACAGGAACCATCACAAGCCAAAACGGGCGGGTAGTACTGGCAGTGGGAGAAACGATTGATATCTCTATAGATGCGTTGGGCGAAATTAATATAGGGGTCACTCAGTCAGCATTGGATGCCTTAATCGAAAACCAAGGTTTGATTGCGGCGGATAATGGTGCGGTGTATTTAACCGCGCGCGGTAGAGACATGCTACAAAAAAGCGCTATTAGTCTAGAAGGAGAAGTACAAGCCAAAGCGGGTAAAGTGGTGATAGATGGAGGCAATGCCGACGATAGTGGTAATGTGGTGTTGAATAACGGAGGCATAGATGTTTCAAATGATGTTGGTGAAGCTGGATCGGTGACGATCATTGGAAAAAATATTGGTTTATTCGGGAACAGTACAATCACAGCGGATGGGAAAGATGGTGGAGGAACGGTCTTAATCGGAGGCGATTATTTGGGCACTGGAGATATACCCCACGCGCAGGCGGTGGTCATGCAAAAAGATGCTTCGATAGAGGCCTCAGCCACAGATACCGGCAAAGGCGGTAAGGTCATCTTATGGTCGGATAAATATACTGGTTTTTTTGGTGAGATCAACGCCAAAGGAGGAGCCAATGGAGGTGATGGTGGTTTTGTAGAAACCTCATCAAAAGAGACACTATCAGTGATGGGTGGGCGCGTGCAGGCCGATGCAGAAAATGGTCAAGGAGGACAATGGTTACTTGATCCGGGGAATATTAATATTGTGGGTTCTGGTAACACAACTGCATTAAATATAAGTTCCTCACCTCAAACTTGGGAAGGTGCTGGGAATGTTCTCAACACTGATATTAATAGTGCTTTAAATAATGGAACAGACGTTACCTTAACCACAAATGGTGCGTCGGGTGGAACTATTACCCAACAAGCAGGAGCGCATATTTCCAAAACATCAGGAGGCGATGCAAATCTAACCATGATATCTGATACTCTACTTATCAACGGAAATATTACCAGTAACACGGGAGCGTTGAATATTGATCTAAACGCAACCAACAATATTGTACAGTTTCTGGGTAATAATAAGATTGAAACGAATAACGGTAACTTAAAAATAACAACTAAGCGACTGCACCTGGAGAATAGTAATGTCTTTGATGTTGGTACGGGGACGGGGACGATAGAACTAAATAGCGCTGGACGTATGTTTTATATGTATAAACCTAGTCAGGTTTTTCATGCTATAGGGAATGTTACGTTCAATAGTACCTATACAGGAACTGCTACTGGTATAGCTCCATTTCATATTGTTCACAATAATCGTTTTAAAAGTAGTGATGGGAATCTAATTTTCAATATAAAAACAAACAACCCAAATTATCCAGCAGCCAGAATAGCCCAGGCAGGCTCCACGTATGGTCACTTGACGCTTGATGCCAGTAATAATGGATTCATTGATTTTCGTGTTACGTCAGGGAGTGCAACGAGTAGTAGTGTGGCTGCGCTAGTTGTTGACGGGCCCTTGATTACTTATGGTAACGTTAACATTACAGTCAACAGCAACGCTATGCGGGCAACAGGTGTTGGTTCACTAACGGATATGAAGTTTTACAATGGAACTGTAAATTTTTATTCTGAATCTACACAGGGTGGCTATGCAGCAAACAGTAGGGCTAATTCTCAGCTGGATATAGCACTTGTGAACGCTACAGTAAATATGACTGGTGTTGATAACACGGGAAATAATAACCCAGGATTAACTTTTGAGCTTGAAAACTTCACAGTGGATAGTAATTCGGCCTTACGGCTCAATGGGGAAGCAGGTAACGGAATGTCAGGTGTTTTGTTTAAGGATAGGTTAGCAGTAGTTGGAAATATAACGGTCAATGCTTCTGGTAACTCATCAGTGGTTTTTAATAGTGGTGCAAATGTTAGTGGTGATTTATTAGTTGAAGTTAATACAACAGTGGGTAAAGGCGTTGTCATTAATAATGGAAGCATGGAGGTTGGAGGTAATTTGCTTGTTAATAGTTCAAGTAGTGGAGATGCTTCTTTTTATTTAGACGCATCCGGTAGTGTTAATGTAAGTGGTAACATTACCGTGTTTTCGGAGAGTGGTAATTTTGAATCAGACGGAGAAATTAAATCAAGTGGTGCAGCTGGAATTAATATCAGTGTAGCAAATAATGTTTCTATAAACAACAGTATTAACGCTACTTTAGGTGATATTACCATTGTGGCGGGTAAAGACATAGCAGCGGGCACAGCAAATGGAATGGGTGAGATCATCGTATCTGGTTCAGGCGTGGGTGGTATAAGCGCGGCGGGAAGCGGAAAAGTCATTAATCTGTATACGGGTGGGCATAATGTATCCGCTACAGATGACAATATTTTACAGAATATGCGCACCGCGGTATCAGGTAGCCCAAGCAATGGAACGCTGACTTACAATGCAAGTAGTGGAGCAACGCCTACGAATACCTCGAGCACGTTCAACGTCTTTTTGCGTAAAGAAATGGAAGCGACAGTCATCCTTAATCAAAACAACTACAACAAAACATATGATGGTGTGAATAATATCAGTGGGGTTAATATATCGCTGAATACAGGGATTAACGGGGATATAGGTGATGATTCTACAGTTGTAGCCAATTTCAGCAGCGCAAACGTAGCGGTGTATAACACGACGGATTATGTGGTGCCGAGTACAGCCAGTATCACGAACAGCAATTTTACAAGTGGGGTGTATGGATTTAGTATTAATGCCTCATCAGCACCAAATGTGAGTGTGAATATCACTCCGCGTGAGGTAACGGTATGGTGGATGGGAGGAGGCAGTAAAACCTACGACGGAAACACCAATGCGGCAGCAGTGATTCAAAATACGCTAATCACTTCTGTGCCGGTAAATGCCAGTGAAGGGCCTGGAAGTGCAATGGTAATGCCAACTTCATCGAATGGAACTTACTTTAGTGGCAGTGTTGCCAATAGTGGTGTTGTGGCTGGAGAGGATTTAACATTAGCGAGCAATCTTACATTTGCGTTCGATGACATGCATGTGAACACAAACATTGGTATTGCTGTGAGCAATATAGCGCTTGCAAATGGAACAAGTGGTTTTGCCTCTAACTATAGATTGGTTCATGCGAATGCTACAAATCACGCAGTCAGTGTGGACTCAGCAACAAGTGGATTGAGGGGGAATATTGTGGTCAGAAACATCACAATCAGCTCGAATGCAAGCGAAAAAGTGTACGGGGCAAATGATCAGGTAGCGAATTTCCAAAACTATACGCTAGAGGCCCTGAACACAACGGCAAATACTGGGCTGGCTATAACCTCAGACACATTTACAGGAAATATGGGTAGAGAGAGTGGAGAAGGATTGGGTTCCTATAGCTTTACGAATGGAAGTTTGAGCAATGCGAACTACAACATTATTTTTGATGGAACGACGAATCAATACAGTATCACGGAAGCGACATTGAATATCACGGCGTTGGATCAGAGCAAGACATATGATGGAGATACGACCGTAAGCAATACGAGCGCTTATAGCAGTGCGGGCTTAATGAGTGCTCCTCCAACATCATTCAATACAACAGGAGATTTGGTTGCGACGACGGTGAGTGCAGACAGTATCAGCAGTGTAGGTTTGGTGTATGACAGCAATAGTGCAGGGACATCCAATAAAACAATCGTAGCGAGTAGTGTAGTCTTTGGAGCAGGTGACGCAAGCAATTACACGATTAATTATATAAACGCCACAACAGCAACGATCCATCAAAGAGATATCACAATCAGTTCGAATGCAAGCGAAAAAGTGTACGGGACGGATGATCAGGTAGCGAATTTCCAAAACTATACGCTAGAGGCCCTGAACACAACGGCAAATACTGGGCTGGCTATAACCTCAGACACATTTACAGGAAATATGGGTAGAGAGAGTGGAGAAGGAGTGGCTTTCTATAGCTTTACGAATGGAAGTTTGAGCAATGCGAACTACAACATTATTTTTGATGGAACGACGAATCAATACAGTATCACGGAAGCGACATTGAATATCACGGCGTTGGATCAGAGCAAGACATATGATGGAGATACGACCGTAAGCAATACGAGCGCTTATAGCAGTACGGGCTTAATGAGTGCTCCTCCAACATCATTCAATACAACGGGAGATTTGGTTGCGACGACGGTGAGTGCAGACAGTATCAGCAGTGTGGATTTGGTGTATGACACTGCTCGTGCAGCAGGTGGCAAAACTATCTCTGTAAGTAACGCAAATCTAGGGGGAAGAGAGTCAAGCTACAGTATTACTTATATCAATTCGACATCATCAGAGATTTTCAAGCGTCATGTATTGCTTGATACAACTGCCGATAGTAAAACCTACGATGGAACAACTGCGAGTAATGGAGCGGTCAATATTCAAGCGCTAGCCGCGAATACAGGGCTGCTGGATGGAGACAGCATGACCGGATTGGAGCAAGAGTTTAGCGATACGCATGCGGGGAGTAGTTTGACATTGAGAGCCAATCTAACAAGCGGTACATTTTCGGGTAATACAACCTTAGGAAGCGTGTATGGAGATTATCAACTGCAGTATGGATCAAATGCGACAGGGACTATTCATCAACGTACCGTTTTTGTTGATGCTGTTGTTGATAGTAAAACCTACGACGGAAACACGCAAAGCAATGTAACCCCTGTTGCTTCAGCCCAATTGGGAGATATGGGTTTGTTAAATGGCGATACCTTGACAGGTTTGGCGCAGTCGTTTGATCAAGCGGGAGTACAAGGGCTGAATGCTTCAATGCTTACGCCTGATGTGAGCGGTTATGCGGTGCAATCATCAACGTTTAGCAGCACCAACAGTGATTATGATGTGCAGGTTCGGCATAATGCTTCAGCCACCATTCACCAAAAGACCTTGATCATTACATTGGATGCAGTAACGCTAGACAATGGAGGTGGCTATAGCCCAACGTTTAGCTACAGTGGCTTTGTGAATGGAGATACAGCACAATCATTGGGAATAACACCAAGCATAGGAAGTGTGGATACAACATTGCCTGGAGAATACGAACGAACACCAGAGTTAACGAATCTTCCTGCGAATTACAATGTACAGGTTGTAAAAGGTTTGGTGACGGTGTTAGAACCAACAACGACGCCAACGCCGACGAGACCAACGACACCAACGCCAACGACAGCCGATTCAGATTTGATTCCGGATGACGTGGCGGATTCTCCAGAAGTTCAGGCGGTGGCAAATGCCATTGATGGCAGTGATGCATTTTCAGGTAAAACAATGGAAGAGAAAAGAAGTGCGATACGTATTGTGACGCTCTCTGTTGATCGGGCGAAGCAGAAGCCTTCTATTGCGGACGCAGTGATATCTGAGGTTTCTGGAGGTTTGCGTGGTGCACCAAGCTATAAGCCGATAGATTATCTGGAAGATGAAGAGGAATTTGATTCAGGTGAAACTACGACTCCAGATAATATCATGGAACCACACAGTCGATTTAAGAAAAACCGTGCTGGTATTGTTTGTGTGGACGGAGCAATCAACTTGCCTGATGGATTGGATGATGATCAGGCCAATGGAGTACGTTCGAACTGTGATGCTGGAGGTTAATTACTGATATTGTGAAACCGCGTTGTGTATCCCTCACTTTATGTGAGGGCTGACGAAATAATAAAACGCACTAATTTTTTAGTTGCTCTAGGATCGCTGGATTTTCTAGCGTTGATATATCTTGAGAAATGGCTTGACCTTTGGCAAGATCGCGTAACAAACGGCGCATGATTTTTCCGGATCGTGTTTTGGGCAAATTGTCACCAAAGCGAATTTCATCGGGTTTGGCAATAGGTCCAATTTCACGACCAACCCATTGACGCAGTTCCTCAACAATTGGCTTGGTTTCTTTGCCGGTTGATCGTGTTCTTTTCAACACCAAAAATGCCACAATGGCTTCGCCTTTTAACTCATGTGGACGTCCTACCACGGCAGCTTCTGCCACCATGGGGTGCGCCACCAGTGCGGATTCAATTTCCATTGTACCTAAGCGGTGTCCAGATACATTAAGCACGTCATCAATGCGACCCATGATGGTGAAATAGCCTGTTTTTTCATGACGTACCGCACCATCCCCTGCAAGGTATAGTCTTCCGCCAAGTTCTTCGGGATAATAAGATTTTTTAAAGCGCTCTGGATCGTTCCAAATAGTACGAATCATGGAGGGCCAAGGCTTTTTAATCACCAAAAAACCGCCTTTTCCCCATTCAACTTCATGACCTGTTTCATCCACCACAGTGGCATGAATACCGGGAAAAGGCAACGTACACGAACCGGGAACCAATGGGGTAACGCCGGGTAGTGGTGTAATCACGTGTCCTCCGGTTTCAGTTTGCCAGAACGTATCCATAATTGGACATTTTTCTTGTCCCACGTTTTTGTAATACCACATCCATGCCTCAGGATTAATCGGCTCGCCAACAGATCCAAGAATCCGCAAGCTATCCAGCTGATATTGGCTGGGATGTAGGTTTGGGTTTTGTTCACTGGCTTTAATCAATGATCGAATTGCAGTGGGAGCAGTATAAAAAATAGAGACGCGATGTTTTTCGATCATTTTCCAAAAGCGGCCACTATCGGGATAAGTTGGGACGCCCTCAAAAACAATTTGAGTGGTACCGCTCGCCAGTGGGCCATAGGTAACATACGTGTGGCCGGTAATCCAACCAACATCAGCCGTACACCAAAAAACATCATGGTCTTTAATATCAAACGTCCATAACATTGTTTGGAGTGCGTGCAGCAAATAGCCAGCAGAAGAATGTTGTACCCCCTTTGGTTTGCCGGTAGAACCCGAGGTATATAAAATAAACAATGGGTGCTCTGCTTCAACCCATTCGGGTTCGCATTGGTCAGATTGACCTTCTAATAATTCATCTAACCAAATATCTCGTTTGCTGTTAAAAGAGATATCTGTATTTTCTGTACGGCGATAGACGATGACCTTTTGTAGACATTCGCAGCCACCCATGGCAATACTTTCCTCAACCACGGCTTTTAAACCCATGGTTTTTCCAGCACGCACCTGTTCGTTAGCAGTAATGATAGCAATGGCACCTGCGTCCATGATCCGCTCTTGCAAACTTTTTGCCGAAAATCCACCGAATACTACGGAATGGGTGGCCCCAATACGGGCACAGGCTTGCATGGCACAAATGGCCTCAACACTCATCGGCATATAAATGATCACACGATCTGCTTTTTTAATGCCAATAGCGCGTAAGCCATTGGCCATTTTACAGACTCGTTGATGGAGTTCGCGATAAGATATCTTGCTGACTTGCCCATCGTCGCTTTCAAAAATAATCGCAGTTTTATCACCACGAGTGAGGAGATGGCGATCCAAACAATTGTATGATACGTTTAACATGCCGTCGGTAAACCACCGATAAAAAGGTGCTTGGCTTTCATCGAGTGTTTGTGAAAAAGGTTTGTGCCAGTAAAGCAACTCACGTGCTCGATTGGCCCAGAAGCCTAAAAAATCATCTTCAGCTTCTTTGACCAATGCGTCATAGCTTTCTTGACCCGATACGGCAGCCTGTTTAACCAATGCGGCAGGTGGATTAAAGACACGCTCTTCATGCAAAACAGATTCAATTGACGACATAACACGATCTCCTCTAAAAAGATGGATTTTATGATAGAAGCCCATCATTTAATATTAAAATGGATGAGCCAAAATATGTTTTTCTCACAAGAACCGTAATATTGCTCTTTGTGGATACCTCCTTATTTTTTGGTGACCCATTATGATAACGCGAAAACATCAAATGAGTATCTGTATGTATTTGTCAAATAACCAGCATCTTGTTTATTCCTGTCTATGCCAAAATAACAGACTCAATTTTTGGTGTATGGGATGTATACTTTCTGATAGAATCGTATTTTAATCGAAGAAAAGTTTTTTTGTTTCCCAATGTTTTTTTGAAAGTTGCATTCTCATGTACTCTCCGTATAAGCTCCAACAACACAGTCCAATACTTCCTCCTGTTGTGTTATCGTTCGCCGGTAGTGATCCTACAGCAGGTGCCGGTATTCAAGCCGATGTACTGACATTGGCGTCCATTGGTTGTCATCCTGCTACGGTGATAACCAATGTTACTGTGCAAGATACGCTGGGGGTATCAGAAATTCATACATTGGGTCCAGAATTGATTGCCCATCAAGCCCAAGCGGTACTTGAAGATATGCCAGTCGCTGCTTTTAAAATGGGATTGTTGGGCAGCACTGAATGTGTGCGTGTGTTATCTGATATTCTAGAGGAGTACGACGACGTACCTCTTATTTTTGACCCTGTGCTTGCTTCTACGTCGGGAGAAAGTTTTATTTCTGATGACATATTGGAGGCGATTTTTGATGATTTAATACCCAAAACGATTGTATTGACGCCCAATATCATTGAAGCGCGACGATTGGTGGCTTTCGCGGATAAAGTCGACAGCGATCATATGAGTATGGAGCATTGCGCCAAGCGCTTGTTGCATTATGGTTGTGAGTATGTACTGATTACAGGTACGCATGACACCGAGACGCATCATGTGATTAATACGTTGTATCAATATAAAAAAGGGAAAGTACTGACGTTAAGTTGGGAGCGCTTACCAGCAAGTTTTCATGGTTCGGGTTGTACATTGGCATCCGCCATTGCCGGATATGTTGCGCACGGTATTGATACGGTGGCTTCCATAAAATTGGCACAACAATTTACTTGGAAATCGTTACAAGCGGGTTATCGTATTGGTATGGGACAATCTATCCCACATCGTTATTATTGGCGCAATGAGTCTATGGGTGAACCACTGAATACACTGAAAGAGAGTATTGCCCAAGAAAGCACTTTAGAAACCTCATATCCTGGACATTGAGGGGGAGAGGTGGGGTGTGTGGTGGGGCGCGTTGCGCCAAATGTAAATGTGTGTGTGCCGAAGATATCATCCACCTTGCGTATCAATCATGGGTTATCCACTTTGATCGTAGGTTGAAACGATAAAATATTAATACCAAGAGCTAACAAGAAGTCCGTTAACAAGATTAACGGTAGCCCAATAATGGCTGTTGGATCATCGGACTCAACCCTTGACAGTAATGCGATGCCCAGACTTTCGCATTTTGCAGCACCGGCGCATTGTAGCGGTTGATCTGTATCAACATAATAGGCAATCTGATCAGATGTCAGCGCTCGAAACGTAACATGTGTTGATGTGCCACCTGACAAGCGTTTGTGGATCCCTGTTGCATTGGTCAACATCACATCAAGGGCGGTGTAGAAGGTTGCGGGTTTATTTTGCATTTCCAGTAATTGATCTATGGCGCATTGGCGACTTTCTGGTTTGTTAAAAATCCGCTTTTCGGAAAACGCCACTTGATCACTTGCAATAATGATGGTGGCATTTTTATCATGAGAGATAGCATGAAGCTGATTGAGAACCTTCTCCCCTTTCTCTGTGGCAAGACGTTGTGCCATGGCGATAGGGGGTTCTTCCGGCTGTGGGCTCTCGTCAATATCTGGAGATATGCTTTGAAATGGTAAACCCAGACGACTTAATAATGCCTTGCGGTTGGGTGAGCTCGACGCAAGAACAATAGGCGGCGGCAGGTTGGATAAGTGCTGGGAGGACATACCATTAAAAAATTGATTTTCAATTTATTTCACAAAAATCAGCATCCTCGATAAACGCTATAACTCCATGGCGTGATCAACAATGGAATATGATAATTTCCACCTTGTTTCGCAATACCAATATCAACGCGTACAATATCTAAAAAACGGGGAGTTTGTTGCGAGTTGCCTTTTTCTGCAAAATAATCACCTACGTAAAAGCGCAGCTCGTATTGTCCGCATGATGCATCGATCTTTTCAAGCAAAGGTGTATTGGTACGACCATTGGATTGTGTAAACGCTGTAGCGCGTAAGACAGATGTACCGTTGTGTTGATATACCTCTACTTTAAGGCCATGCGCGGAGCATCCGTTCGCAATATCCAAAACATGAATGGTTAGCATGATGAAGGTTTTTATTTATTTTGAGAATGGTTTGGTGCCATTCCGCCTTTATAGGTCGTGTAGCTCCAAGGGCTCGCCACCAATGGAATATGATAATGCCTATGGGGGTCGGTAACGTGAAAGCGAATCGGTACGATCCCTAAAAAGTCCGTTGGGGTGTGTTCAAAACGTTTAAAGTAAGCACCTACATGAAAATGCAGCTCAAACCAATCTGCCGATAAAGACTCCGCCATTGTTGAACGCCCTTCTTGATTGGTATAGGCTTCTACCCATCGTTGGATACGTTGCCCTTGGGTATCGACCTGCCATAGCTCTACGCGTACTCCTTGGGCAGGAATACCGGCCAATGAGTTCAATACATGTGTGGTTAAGCCTTTCATGGGAGCAATGTTTGTGTGTGTTTTTCGGGGGGATTTATTCGGGCGATACAACAAGCAGCATAGATTCTAAACGTATGCGTGCAATGGCATAGACTTGTTCAATACCGGTGATTAATTCCTCTTGGGGGGATAATGCAATACGGCGCTCTTGCTCGGCAAACAGTGCCTCAAGGCTATTGAGTAAGCGAACACACACCACAAACGGAAAGCCAAATTTTTCCCGATAACGGCGATTAAAATTTTGCATGTGCGTAAATTGTTTTGAGGTTAAAGCATCAAGTCCAATGCCGGATTGTTCTTTCGCCGAATGTGAGGTTAAGGTGCCTGCTTTGGCTTCTTTACCAGAAAGTTCAGGATGCAAGCATAAAATCTGTTTCCATGTTTCGTGGCCTCTTTGTTGAATCACTTGTACAACTGCCTGATGCAATGACCGCATATCTGAAAAAGGACGTTGTTGATAGATTTCTTGAGCAACCCATTCAGAATGCTCAATCACCGCGCCAAAGTGTTGCACGAATTTTTTTTCATCCCATTGATTAATAAGAGATAGATTTCGTTGTGTGTCATCCATCTGTAGTCCTTTACGGGTGACTGTTTGAAAGCCATTGTCCCAATTGGGCACGTTCTGTATCGGTCATGTGTGTTGTATTTCCAAGCGGCATATCGCGGGTTGTCAGTACCCGTTGATAGATTATATCTTTTGCTGCAAGAATATGGTCCATTTTTTCAAGGGCAAGGCCTTGCGGTGGTGCCACAAAATGGGGGTGTAGGGGCTGAGAAGCATGGCATGAAGTACAATGTTGTTGAATGATATTCATGGCTTGTGAGCCATTAATCGGGCTCGTGCTTACAAGACTGGTACGAGGAACAGCTGATAGCGCTACTGCCAATAAAAATACCGTTAGGATTGAGCCATATAACCACAGTGGATGCTGACTTTTGGTGTAATGTACATTAAACGCATAGCGTATTCCCCAACTGGCAACTAAAAGCAGCCAAACAATAATCCAAGCATATTGATGGTTATAAATAAAAGCCAGATGGCTACCGACCATCGCAGTAACGACAGGAATTGTATAGTAATTGTTGTGTTGAGAAGCTCTTTTGGCTAAATAACCGTGCTGGGTATTTAGATTTTGATGATTGTTCAATTGTTGTGTCATGGCAATGTGGTTGGGTACAATAACGAACCACACGTTAAGAGCCATCATTGATCCCATCAAGGCGCCTACATGCAGATACGCTGCCCGTGCTCCAAAGACATGATAATAGCCCCAACAGGCAAATAGCATTATTAAGGCCATGACCCATAATACAATACGATTATCGTCAGTCATTAAGCACAAGTTACGATAAATCATCCAGCAAAATGCAATAGATCCAAAGCTAATGGCAATAGCCAGCCCTGTTGAAATGTCCATCACATTTTTATCCACCAAATAGCTAGAGGCACCTATCCAATAAATACTTGCCAGCAAAAAAATTCCCGTTAAGAAAGTGGTTTTTGCAGGCAATGAATGGCGCCTTAAATGCGTGGGATGATTTTCTGGCCAATACTGTTCGTGATAATAAAAACTTCCTCCATGAATCTCTTCGAGTACACCACGATGATTGGGACGTAAAGGCGATTGTTGAGCAGGTCGTACCAACGAATCGAACCAATTGAAGTAAAAAGATGTGCCTACCCAGGCGATTCCTGCCATCACATGAAGCCAGCGTACTATCACGCTCAACCATTCAAACAAAAGATCAAGTATTGTCATCATGTTTTTTGGGATGCCTGGATACTCTTTTATCAGAGCCCTATAAGCGTTATGGGGGGATTTTATGGGTTTTGGTTATGGGGACACATCGGGATGAAAGGGCTACAAGATAGCGTAGATAGTGTATAGTGACGAAGCGATTGATGAAATAGTGAGCAGGCACGTTTTTATCGATGCATAGGAGAAGCTGTTAGACCCCACCCCCCCCCATATCTTTTAGCATATTTTGTGATTATAAAGCATCTCATCACGGTTAATGGTTTCTTCTGATTTTTTTTGAAGTCTGGTACTTCCTCAATGGCTTTAAAAATCAGTTTATTGTCTCACAAAATATGGCTATTGTTTTTAAACAACACTTCAACACGCTCTATTTTATAATATATGCACACTCAATCTAATCTTCAAAATATTTTTTAGGATGAAACCATGCCTTACGACCCACTCTCTGTACAATTTCCATACGCAGATGGTATTACTGCAATTGATGCGGGCTATGTGCAACCACAACGCGCTGCTATTCATATGATCGAAGAAAAAGGACGCGTGGCTTTTGTGGATACGGGCATTAATGAATCCGTTCCGCGTGTTCTCTCCGTACTTGCTGATCGGGGCTTAACGCCAAACTGTGTGGAGTCTATTTTATTGACCCATATTCATCTTGATCATGCAGGTGGTGCTGGGTTAATGATGCAGCATTTTCCACAAGCCACGTTGTTTGTGCATGCGCGTGGGATACGTCATATGATAGATCCGCAAAAACTCATTGCGGGGGTAACTGCCGTATATGGTAAGGACGAAACGCAAAAACGCTATGGGGATATTTTGCCTATTCCTGCCGAACGCATTTGTGAAGCTCGACACGGGGATACGGTAACACTTGCCGGACGAGCGCTGACCATTTACGATACCCCCGGCCACGCTCGCCATCATGTGTGCTATCACGATATTAAGAGTAACGCTATCTTTACTGGAGATGTGTTTGGTATTTCTTACCCGGCGATGAATATTGAGACGGGGGCGGGACATCCGCGCCAGTTTATATTTCCAACCACCACACCCGTACAGTTTAGTCCAAACGATATGCACCATTCCATTGATTTATTGCTGTCGCTTAAACCCGATAAAGTGTATTGTACGCATTTTGGTGAGTTGCTTGATGTACCAGAACATGCCGCCATACTTCACCGTCAGGTGGAAGCCTATGCAACGATTGGACGACGACATCAAAATGCTGGGGCACAACGTCATGAAAAAATTCAAGAAGACCTTCAGCAGTTATTGCTTGATGAGGCCGCTTTGTTTGGCAGTCCCATGTCCGCAGAAAATCTGATCGCGCTGTGGAAAGAAGACCTTGAACTCAATACCCAAGGGGTAGAGGTTTGGTTGGACCAATCATCAGCGCATTAAAGAATGCTAAAGAATGCTAAAATTTGTTTATTTATCATATTTAGAAAGGAGTTCACATGTTGCGCAAACCTTTATTGAATCTATGTTTTATTTCAGCTCTATGCTTTGGGCTTTTTTTGAGTTCTGCCACCGGAAAAGAGCTGATTAAACCGGAGTTGGATAATCGAGAGTATCGGCTGATTACCTTAGACAATAAAATACGTGTTACGCTGATTTCAGATAAAGAAGCCCAAGAAGCGGCAGCATCCATTAACATCAAAGTCGGCTGTTATGAAGATCCTGAAGATATACCGGGCATGGCACATTTTCTTGAACATATGTTGTTTTTGGGGACCCAAAAATATCCAGAACCCAATGCATTCAGCGATTATCTGAATACGAATGGGGGGTTTAATAACGCCTTTACGGGAGCAGACAGTACCAATTTTTTCTTTACTGTTAATTACAACAAACTGGAGGGCGCTTTAGAGCGTTTGTCTCAATTTTTTATTCATCCATTGTTTACGGAATCTTTAATACAGCAAGAGTTGAATGCAATAAACGCAGAGCACTCCATGAATATGGAAGAGGACTTCCATCGCTTTTTACAAGTTCAAACTTCTTTATTTCGTCCCGATCATCCGGCTTCCAAGTTTTGTACCGGAAACAAGGAAACTTTGAAAGATGTACCGAATCTCAAAAAGCGCGTGCAGGATTTTTACGAATATCATTATTCTGCCAATTTGATGCGTTTGGCCATCATTGGGCGTGAATCGTTAGACGTCTTGCAAGGTTATGCCGAAACTTATTTTGGCAACATCAAAAATACAAACAAGGTACGCAAAAAATATGATTGGGATATTATGGATCCTCAATATGTCCCCGGTATATTGCACATCAAACCGCTACGCGAGCAAAGAACATTGGTGCTGGATTTTATGTTGCCACCTTATATAGAGCACTACACCGAAAAACCTTGGGTTGTCTTGAGCGGTCTGATTGGGGAAGAATCTGAAGGCAGTTTGCATCATTTTTTATTGACACAAAATTGGATTACCTCACTCAATACGGGTTTTCATACGGGTGAAGAAGGCAGTTACTTTTCTATTCGTATGGATTTAACAGACGAAGGGATCAAAAAAACGGATGACATTACGCGTTACTTTTTTGCGTATTTAAACCTTGTGAAACGTGAAGGATTAAAAGACTGGCGTTATGAAGAACATCGAAAGCTGGCACAAACCAGTTTTAAATTTCTTGAAAAAAAAGAATCCCTCAGTACAGTCATTCAAATGACTATGCAACCAGATGTTATTTCAGCAGAAGACATGCTTTATGGGGATTATCGGTTTAATGGGTTTAATCTCAAGCTCCTAAACGATATTCTGAGCTACATCATTCCTGAACGAATGTTGCTTACCATTCAGGCCCAAGAGGTCAAGACCGATCAAAAAGAAAAATGGTATGGTACCGACTTTTCGTTTATCAAGCCCAATCGTGCTACCCTTCAAGGCTGGACACAAGCCTTCACGGGAAAAATGAAAAACGTGGCTTTCCAACTGACCCCACAAAACAAGTACATTCCAAATGATAAGCGGATAATCCCTAAAAAAACCAAGAGTGAGTTTCCCAATCTCGCCTACGATCAAAAGGGGATTAAGTTTTGGTATTTTAAAGACGATCGTTTTAAACAATCCAAATCACAAATGCAGATTGATTTTGAGCTTCCACTGGTGTATGCATCTCCACGTTATTCGCTGATGACAAAAATCATGATCAATATTTGGAAAGAAAATCTCAATCCTTATCTCTATTCAGCAGGGGTTGCGGGCTATACCATTGATCTTCAGTTTCAAGAAAGTGGTATGGCTTTATCCCTGAATGGCTACAACGAAAAACTGCCATTGTTATTGGACGATATTCTCAACATCACCAAAAATGTTGACATTGATCAAAAGCGCTTTGAAGCCATCAAAAATGACTTAATCCGCCGTTGGAAAAACATGGATCAAGAAGATGCCGTAAACCTTGCTTCTTATGACATGACGCATTTAGCCATACAAAAAAGGTGGCATAAAGATGAATATCTGACCATTGGCAAAGGCATTCGTTTTGAGGATGTTCGCCGTTTTCATCAAACATTTTTTTCCAACATGTCCATTAAAGCATTTTTGTATGGCAATACCTCTTTGACCTTACAAAACGATATTCTCGAGCGCTTACAAAAGCGTTTTCAGTTTGTCCCACTGTTTGAAAGCCAGTTTTTTCAAAACCCCTATCTTAATTTTGACAATGGAAAAGATTATGTCCGTTCCTTTGAAGTAGAAGACAAAGATTCCGCAGTATTGCTGCTGTTTCAAGGTGATGCCCCAGACTTAAAAGCGCAACACGTAGGACGTGTATTGAGCAAGATCATTCGGGGGCCGTTCTTTGAACAATTGCGAACCCAAGAGCAACTCGGTTATATCGTCCATTCAAGTTTTTACGATATGAATTATGTTCCTGGCTTTATGTTCTTGATACAGTCCCCCGAAAAGGATCCTATTTATTTGAAAGAGCGTATCCAGTCATTTTTGCGGAGCTTTGAGACAGAACTCAAAAATCTTCCAGATGAGACGTTGCAAAGTGTCAAAAACGCGATGATCAATCGGCTCAAAGAAGCTCCCAAAACATCACATGAAGCCTTTGAGCAATTTTGGTCTCAAATTCAACGAAAGGATTTTAACTTTGAAGATCGAAAAATTGCAATAAAGCTGGTCGCCAGTATTACCCAAAAAGATGTCATGGATTTATATCATCGTTTGATGCTGGATAACAACAATGCCGAATTGGCGATTATGAGCTGGGGGGCTGAGTTTGAGCAGAAGACCCCCAGCGGCATGTTGATTGAAAACCCTATACCATTCAAGCGCCAACAAAACTTTTTTGGGAGCTATACCTTTTCCGATATGCTGCAATAACTGCCATTTTGCAACAAAAATGCGCCTCATTTCAACGCGGAATATCACCAAATAGGGTGGGGCTTAGTATGGCGGGCTTGCGGCGACTATCGCCCGATTCATCGCGATAGCGAATAAAGCGCCAGGCTTCGTCACTGGCAAAGCAGTAGCGTTTTCCCTCGGAGGTATCTTGCCAACTTGCCATTTGTGCTTTCCCGTTGACGAATGGCAACCCTATCATTGTCCGTACACATTGTCCGGAGCGGGTGTCCCATGTTTTAAGGGTGTTTTAAGGCAATCGATTTTTTCTTCTTGACGCGTCTACAAAGTTGCTATAGTTGCTATAGATTGGGGTAGTGTGTATTGTCGAAGAGACCACCCCGCCCTACGGGCACCCCTCCTCCACCCCGCCCTACGGGCACCCCTCCAAAGGAGGGGAATGTTTTTTTTCTCCTGCTTTGGAGGAATGGTTGAAAGTTGAGGTGCTGCTTTTCTTTGTTACTAACATTTTTTGTTAACGTTGTTTGCCGCTTTTAGTGGCCGAAAATTCCCCTCCTCTGGAGGGGTGTCCGCAGGACGGGGTGGTTACTTTTCCATACTCCGCGACAATATACTGCTCCAAATTCTTCATGACATAACCGATATTCTTTTTTACATTGGTATCGGTAATCCTATACACTTTTAACCCTAAACTTTCTAGATATTGTTGTCTTTTCTTATCGTATTCTCGTTTAGTATCGTGGCTATTGCCGTCTATTTCTATCACCAAACCCAATGTTTTTACATAAAAATCAACAATGTAGTTCCCTATTATTCTTTGTCTGTCAAAGTCTATTTTATGAAACTTAGCTTTATGTACTTGTTGCCAAAACAATACTTCTGCCAAAACTCTTGCTTTTCTTTTGTCTTTAGCCAGTTGGCTGAGTTTTGGGTTATGGGGTAAATTTTCTACAAAGTTTCGATAGATTGGGGTAGTGTGTATTGTCGTAAGAACCACCCCGCCCTGCGGGCACCCCTCCAAAGGAGGGGAATGTTTTTTTTCTCCTTTGGAGGAATGGTTGAAAGTCGAGGCGGTGCTTTTCTTTGTCACAGACGTTAAAGCTGACTTTTAGCTATTCTTTGATTGGGGTTTGAGATTCATCTGTGTTCGGATCGCATGACACAATGGATGTGCTCGTTGAAGTACTTCATTTTGCCATGAATGATTTTCAAGCGTATTGCTTTTCCGCTTTGAATTGAACAATCAAGCTGCCCTGTCAAATAGGGCTCTGGTTGCTGTGGGTGGCGCTCTAAAACGGTTTATTTTTGTTCGAGCAGCTTATCAATGATTGTTTCAAGAGTACTGAGTGGAACTGCTCCAACGGCTACTTCAAACGCGCCGGTCTTGTTGTTTTTTATCACCGTTGTTGGGGTACCCCGTACGCCTGACCTCTGCGCGTTTTCTGTTTGGCCATCAACAATTTTTGCAATGGCAGGATCGTTGAGACAGGCCGAAAACTGTTTGGCATTAACCCCTAAGTTTGTGGCCAACGATTCTATTGTTGGGCTATTTGGACCAGTCGGTAGGCCTTTTCCATTGGATTGGGTATATTCAAATATGGCATCTGTGTACATCCAAAATGCTTCATGCCCGGCAAATTTTGCCACGCATTCGCTGGCAATGGCTTCTTGCCGAGCCATTGGATTGTGAAAATCTAAGGGTGAATGCCGTAAAACCCAATTGACCCGTGTCCCGTATTTTGCAATGGCTTGTGCGGGAATTTTATGGAATTGTTGACAAAATGGACATTCAAAGTCAGAAAACTCAATCAATGAGATTTCAGCATTAACATTGCCCCGTATGTGATCCGTCTTGATATCGACTGGATCTGTATTTTTTGCCAGATCGCGTTGTTGCTGCATTGCTTGCTCTTGCGCGTCTCGCTGTGCTTGTTGTTGCTTTTGGATAATGCGTTGCACGGCACGATCCACAGCAGCATCCAATGACCCGTCTGCTTCCATTTTTTTGATGATCTCATCGGCCAACGCCGAGATATTATTCTCCTCTTTTTGAGCCAATGCGTTTTGTCCAACAAGCATGATGAATAATCCAATCATCCATAAAATACGCGTGAATCTTAAAGTACGAAAACAGTTAACCATTTGATCACTCCTGTTTTGAGAAGGGGATAAAAAACCAATGCTTCAGTGCGCTCTGCGCTCATTCGCTTTGCGTTTGTGCTGCTTTTTCCAATGTCAAAAGCTTTTCTTCTAGCACTTTTCGTGGAACGTAGCCACTAAAACGCGACCCATCTTCAAAAATGATGGCCGGTGTTCCTGTAATACGCAATTTTCGAGCCAATGCCGTATTGCTTTCTAATGCGTTGGGACAATCACCCGCATTATTGGGGGGATTGCTCTCCAGCATCGTTTGTAACCATGCTTCGCTCGGATTATCCGAGCACAAGATCGCCTTACCTTGAGATACCGATTCAGGTCCAAGAAGACCAATCACAAAAACATTAATCGTAATGTTATCCATCTCTTTTAATTCATGAGCCAACTTCTTGCAGTAGCCACAACGAGGATCTTCAAAGGTATACAACTGACGTTTTCCGTTACCTTTAATCACCTTAATGGAATGTTCAAGTGCTAGACTCGCAATATCGACTTTATTGTATTTTTGCAAAGATAGGGCAGAAAGATCGGATAACGTTTTACCATCAAGTAAACGTCCCTGAATGAAATACGTCATCTCTTGGTTGGTATAAACCATGCTTTCATTTTCTAAAACAACTTCGTACAAATTGTCGAAGCGCTCCAGTTTATGTACTTCAATGGTGGTGATATCAATGTTGCGTAACGTCTTTAATAAAGACCTGATATTGGTTGCCATGCGTTTTTCTTGATCAGACATGAGCGGCGCATCATCATTGGCATGGGCCGGTAAAAATAAGAAAGCACTCAATGAAAGCACTAAAATAGAACAGAAACGAACAAAAATCATCACAAACATAAATATTCCTTTATTCAGTAATCATTCGAGTTAAAAATTCTTTCAAAGGAGGGAGCTTATCAACACACTTCATACCCAATGCTGAAAGTTTAGGCGCCAACAATTGATGGCGTAGATGAGCGTAGTGAAGGCCATGTGTCAACATTTGTATGGCACGGACTTCAAAGTGGCGTTTCATCTTATAGTGAGTAGTTTGCCATAAATCCATCCGAAAAATCGCTGGAATTGTACCAAATTGTTGCAATATTGTTATTGCATCCCCCAGTCCAAGATTAAGTCCTAACCCCAACACAGGATGAACAACATGGGCACTGTCGCCTGCCAAAATGACACGTCCTTGAACGATATGATGGGTATATAAACGACGCAGTGGCCATATTTGTATGGGAGAGGTCGATGTGAAAGCACCAAGATGGTTTTGTGTTGATTGTTCCATGGCTTGAATCAATTGCGGTGGATCCTCAGATAACGATACCGCTTTCGTATGATGACAAGACCAAGCCAATGAGATTTGTTGTTGTGGAATTGGTAAACATGCGATAACCCCATCGGGATAAAACCATTGTTTCGCAACCTGTCGGTGTGGTTTCTCTGTTTTAAAATTTCCGACAATGCAACTGTCGCCATAATGATCCACCGTTATTGGAATATTTAGGCATTCGCGTGTTTTGGATTGTGCCCCATCCGCAGCAATCAATAGATTACTTGATAGGGTATGACCATCTTCAAACGTTAGCGTAACTTGTTGGTCATCTTGCGATAATGCTTTCAGTGTTTTAGGCTGTAAACGTGTTATTTGAGCCTTTGTGACCATCTCATTGAGCATGGTATCCCCAACGCTCAGCAATTGTTGATGTTCCACCAAAGTGGCCAAGCAATCGGTTCCAACCGATAATGCAGTCAAATGAAGTTTTGTGGGGTTGTTTGTAGAGGTAGATTCGACAAAGTGTTCTGGTGCGGGATATACCATCATCTCGTCAATATCGCTGAGACGATCAAGCGGCAAGCGTTGCCAAAAACCCAATTGCTTTAAAAACCGAATGTTGGGGGGAGTAATCGCAAATATACGCTCATCATATTGCTGTTGTTTGGTACATTCTGGAGCATCGTATGCCATGATGGCAGTATGGATACCGCGTTGGGCATAACCGATAGCGGTGGTATGCGCTACTGTTCCACTCCCGCACACGAGTACAGTAAAATGATGGTTGTTAGAAACACTCACAGATGAGACTTTCAAGAGAGACGGCATAAACCGTATGTGTTTTTGATGGACGCAAAATGGCTCAATGGATGGATCGACACTGATAAGTTTATTGGTTCTGTAAGGTGATTTTAACAAAACGATGCCGCCCCATTTGCGCAATAACAGTACAAGGCGCGTACAGGGTTAAAGTACGATCCGCGATTCGGTTACCATCAAGGCGTAAAGCTCCTTCGGTCAGTTTGCGAAAGGCCTCAGATGTACTGCCCACAAGACCCGCGCGTTTAAACAACTCCCCCACCATCATACCATCAGAATTTACGGTAAGTACGCGTGTGGGAATATCCTCGGGGATACTGCCGTGTTTTGCACGCGCTTCAAAGGCTTGATGGGCACGTTCAGCTGCGGCACTTCCTTGAAAACGCGCTGTAATTTCCTTGGCCAATATCACCTTGATATCACGTGGATTCTGTCCTGATTGAACGGCTTGTTTCCACGTATTCAATTGGGATAAAGGCTCTTTTGAGAGCAACTCAAGATAACGCCACATCAAATCATCAGAAACAGACATTAATTTTCCAAAAATATCTGAGGCCTCCTCATTAATGCCAATATAATTGTTGAGGGATTTCGACATTTTGTGTATGCCGTCTAAGCCTTCCAACAGCGGCATCGTCATCACACATTGAGGCTCTTGTCCATAATGCTTTTGCAACTCTCGCCCTACCAGTAAGTTAAAACGCTGATCGCTGCCTCCCAATTCCACATCGGTTTTTAGCGCAACAGAGTCATAGCCTTGCATTAATGGATATAGCAATTCATGCATTGCAATAGGTTTTTGATCTTCCAATCGTTTCCGAAAGTCATCGCGTTCTAAAATCCGTGCCACCGTATAGGTTGACGCCAATCGAATCATGCCATCTGCTCCCAATGGCAAGCTCCACTTTGAATTGAATGCGATTTCTGTTTTTTCGGCATCAAGCACCTTAAAGACTTGATGGCGGTACGTTTCAGCATTTTTGGCAATTTGGTCTTTAGACAGTGGAGGACGCGTTACGCTTTTTCCACTGGGATCACCTATCATGCCTGTAAAGTCACCAATTAAAAAGACGACGTGATGACCAAAATCTTGCCATTGTCGCATTTTTTGTAAGAGTACAACATGCCCTAAATGCAAATCAGGGGCTGTGGGATCAAAGCCTACCTTGATATTTAATGGTCGCTGGCGTTGTAGTTTCGTTTTTAGTTCTGCTTCGTCAATCAGCGCATCACAGCCACGCCGTAGCTCTGGCAATATCTCTAAGGCATCTCTAAACATATTGTTTTTGGAGATGCTGACCTTTAGAGATTCTCTGCTTGAGGTAAAGTGTCGGGTTTTTCGTGGTTGGCGTCATCCTCATCCTTATTCACCTGACTGAATAAACGCACAATGGTTTGGAGTCGTTCCTCAAGATGTTGATGACGATCTTCGATATCTTTTAATGTACGCTGTTGGCCGACAATAATATTGAGAGCAGCCAATACCAAGGTTTGCTCAAACGGAAAATTGGATGCATGACGACGAATCTCTGTAAAACTTGCCTCTATTTGTTGAGTCGCTTGATTCAATGCGGCTTCTTCTCCCTCTGGGCAGTTTGTACTAAAAGCCTTACCACCAATTTGTACGGAAACAGTTGTCATAATGTATAGATCTGAGGCATAAGACTATCAGGTATTGTCATCATCGTGAGTGTTATGGGATAAATTCGAGCTATCATTTGTATCTGTTGGTGGATCAATGTTGGTACGAGGAGACGGTATATCGTCATTAAGAGATATTTCTGGCAGCTGTTCTGGCAGCTGCGTTAATAACTGCGTTAAGCGTTGATAAGCACTTTCTGTCTTTGTCTTTAACGCCTGATGCTCGATATTAAGCTGCTGGTGTTTGTCCGAGATGGCTTTGAACTCGGCTGATAACTTGTCGTACTTTTTTTGTATTTCTTTGACTCGACGTTCTATATCATCAACAATGTCAAACATAATATGTCCTATTATCAATCAAAAAAGAAGGGAAACATTAAAAAAACAATCGTGTTTAACGCTATATTACAATAAATTGATAAAATTTGTGCAATGACTCTGCACTAAATGTGCTATTTTTTGTGTTAATTTTTTATGAATATCTTTAAAGTTACTGAAAACGTTGGTTTTTCATGGTGTTGGCGATAGCTTACTCATCATTACCAACGAGAAAAACACAAAGATGATAAGGCCGTATAATTCATGATTGCTTTGAGAAACTAGACATTTTGTTTTGGATGACATGATAATGGACTCACCTATTCCGTTCAGTAAAATGCATGGGCTTGGCAATGATTTTGTGGTCATTGATGCAATACATTATGCTGTACAGCCAACCCCGAAATGGTGTAAACACATTGCAGATAGACATTTTGGGGTCGGCTGTGATCAAATTTTGTTGATTGAGCCTCCAAAATACCCTCAACATGATTTTTTTTACCGTATTTACAATCGAGACGGATCGCCTGCAGAGCAATGCGGTAACGGTACTCGCTGCGTTGCTTTATTTGCACACCGCCATGGTTTATCATCGAAACGACATCTGCGGGTGGGTGTGATGCAAGGCGAAGTCGAGATTACCCGTATTGCTCAGATGGATAAGACATTGTTGGATCGCAGCACAGCTGAATATCGCGTCAACATGGGAGCGCCCATATTTCTTGTGGAGGATATTCCATATCTTGGAACGCAAGCCAATATCCACGGAGAATCATCTTTATTGTTAACCATAAACCATCAGCAACATCATCTGACGGTTATGGCATTGTCCATGGGAAATCCTCACGCTGTATTACGGGTTGACGACATTCAAAATGCCCCAGTGTCTGAATGGGGTCCCCATCTTGAATCTCATGCCGCTTTTCCTCAACGAACCAATGTTGTTTTTATGCAAGTCATCAACGAACGCACGGCAAAACTACGGGTATTTGAACGCGGTGTGGGCGAAACATTGGCTTGTGGCAGTGGTGCTTGTGCTGCGGTTGTGGCGGGTATTCGCGCTCATTGGTTTGCTGCTGGGCAAGCCATTACCGTACAGCTTAATGGAGGAACACTCTTGATATCGTGGGATGGGTTTGGTGTTGAGGGTCAAGCGGCACCCGTGATGATGCAAGGTTTAGCCACCGAAGTGTTTTCTGGTGTCTGGCCACAGCCTTTATAATTTTTGTTTTTGATGGTGTTTGTGATATGTCCAACATTAAATTATCGGATACTGTACTGCCAACCATCGTATTGGATTATTTGGAATGGTTAACGTATGTTAAAAGGGCTTCTCCGCTCACCGTTAAAAGCTATCGGAAAGATCTTCATGTATTGATTGAGGGAGTTACTCCCAGCAAGATTTTGAGTGTGCATGAAACACAGATTCGTCGATTGGTCGCATCAGCTCATGCAGCGGGCAATAGCCCACCTACCTTGGCGCGACGATTATCGTGTTGGCGTTCGTTTTATCAATGGTTAATCGTTAATAAAAAATGCGATCACAATCCAGTGACCAATGTGAAATCCCCCAAACGTCCAAAAACGCTACCCAATACATTATCGATTGACCAGTTATTGGGAATGTTGGAACACCAGTTTCCGAAACGTTTACACAACAATCCTTTGGTGATTCGTGATCGCGCCATCTTTGAACTGTTTTATTCTTCTGGTTTACGCTTATCAGAATTGGTTGCACTTAATGATACGGATGTTCGCGATATGTTACAAGGTGAAGTTACTGTACTGGGCAAACGACAGAAACAACGCATTGTGCCGGTGGGTGATAAAGCGATTGCTGCCTTACAATCTTGGCTCAACGTACGCCATACGCTCAATGTGCCCAAACCCGATCAGGATACTTCCCCGTTATTTGTTAATCGGCTTGGTAAACGTTTATCGATTCGATCCGTACAAATGCGTTTGGCCAAATGGAGTCAAGCCGCCGGTATTCCTGTACATGTTCACCCACATATGTTACGCCACTCATTTGCTTCGCATGTACTGCAATCCAGTGGAGATTTGCGGGCAGTGCAAGAGATGCTTGGGCATGCTTCGATTGCTACAACGCAAATATATACGCATTTAGACTTCCAAAGCCTCGCACGGGCTTATGATAAGACTCATCCACGTGCACGTTTACCTCTGAAGGTTGTTAAACCATGAAAATGTTGTGGCGCGGATTGATTATTCTTTTGTTGCTCTTAAATTTGTTTGTGTATGCATGGCGGAGCGGGTGGTTGGAGAATTTTCTGCCAACAGAAAATCCGCCATCTTTATCTGGCCATAACGCATTACCCTCCTCAACCATCAATAATGAAACGACCAACAAAGTAACGGTGTTAAAAATTGGCGAGACCCCACCTCAAAATTTAGATTTACTGCTTTATGGTCAAACAACTGCCATTAAAAAGATGCTGAACCAAAAATCTTTCCAGCAACAACTGCTTTGCGTACGTAATTCCCCCCAAAAAGATGTTAGCGCGTTACCCTCAAACAAAGATGTGCTGGATCGTTGGTATTCGTTAATCGCTAATATTGACGCAAAAAACGTGCCCTCTGTACTCAAAAATGAAGCCCTGTATTTATTATTGCTTGATACGCAGTCAAACTATCCACCAGCGTTATGGCAAGCATTGGGTTATGCAAATATCCTTGCAACACGCTCTTCGTTAGAGATGAAGGAGGATCGTCAGTATCATACGCTATGGTTTAATGATGTTGTACATGCCACACAGGCTGTAAAACTATTGGCGCGTTGGCATGTTCAACAGCAGCAAGAAAAAATTATATACGTACCTTTTCCTCCTTTGAAGCCCGGTGCACAGCTGATTTACCGCCATCAGGCCCATGCGCTGATTGAATGGCTAGAGCGTCACCCTCCATGGAACCCTATCTTGTCTTGTGTATCATGAAATTGTTTCAACGTGCTATGATCAGATGCCTAAAACATTTTGGCATACGACTATCTGTCTTATTGCTGCTTGGTTGTGGCTATACGGGGCCTCTTTATCTACCCAAGGCTACTCTAGAAAAAACGGATCCATCTATACCCTCATCGCCTTCATTGTCCAGCCCTTCTACTGAATTGAAGTCAAATAAAGACCTATTTTAAAGACTTTTTTAAACGGAAAAAGGTATTGAGCCTATACAGTACGGTAAAATGACTCATTAAAAATATTTTCTTTCTCCTCTTCGGATTTAGTCATGTCATCTTCTGTGTCTTCTACTGCATTGCCCAATACGCATGGACGTTTTGGACGTTTTGGTGGGGTTTTTGCGTCAGAAACATTAATGGCGCCTATTGAAGCATTGCAGTTGGCATATCGGCGTATTTGTGACGATCTGGACGCCAAACAACAATTTGAGGCTGAATTTCATGATTTGTTGCAACACTATATTGGGCGTCCTTCTCCATTGTATTGTGCCGAGCGTTTAACGCAAAAAATAGGAGGGGCACAAATATGGTTAAAACGTGAAGATCTCAACCATACTGGTGCACATAAAATTAACAATGCGTTAGGCCAGGTGTTATTGGCACGCAATATGGGGAAAACTCGTCTTATTGCGGAAACTGGAGCAGGCCAACATGGTGTGGCGGTGGCGACAGTTGCCGCACGTTTTGGCATGGAATGCGTTGTATATATGGGCAGTAAAGATATTGCCCGACAGGCGCCTAATGTGGCACGCATGAAATTGTTGGGGGCACAGCTAAAACCCGTAACGGCTGGCTCATGTACGTTGAAAGATGCTTTAAACGAAGCCATGCGAGATTGGGTAGCCAATGTTGATCATACTTTTTATGTCATTGGATCGGTTGCCGGGCCTCATCCATATCCTCAAATGGTACGGGACTTTCAGTCGATTATCGGTCGTGAGGCAAAGCAGCAAATGCAAGCCCGTATGGGTCGCCTTCCAAACTCGGTCATTGCTTGTGTAGGGGGTGGATCCAATGCCATTGGCATTTTTTATGAATTTATTCCAGAAGCTTTGGTGGAACTTATTGGTGTGGAAGCTGCTGGTCACGGATTGGAGAGTGGAGAACATTCAGCATCTTTGTTGCGCGGACGTCCTGGGGTACTGCATGGGAATCGTACCTATCTGTTACAGGATGAGAATGGTCAAATACAAGAGCCTTACTCTATCGCAGCAGGTTTGGATTATCCGGGCGTTGGCCCCGAACATGCGTGGTTGATGGAAAGCGGTCGTGCTCGCTATGTTTCGGCAGATGATGATGAGGCCTTAAACGCCTTTCAGGAATTGACATCCACAGAAGGCATTATTCCCGCCTTAGAGAGTAGTCACGCTCTGGCTTATGCCATGCGTCTTGCGCAAGAAAAATCGCGAGATTATCTGATATTGGTTAACTTATCGGGGCGCGGTGATAAAGATATGAATACGATCATGCCACGCTTGGGTTTTTAGCACGACGGTCAACATATAAATAATGGATTGTTCAATGCTTCCATCTCCTGATACCCATAAAACCGTACGAGAATTTCGTATTGCTGGAATGTCTTGCTCAAGCTGTGCCTTACGTTTGGAAAAAGCGTTAAATCAACTCCCTTATATTTCTTCTACCGTTAATTTTGCGACGGAGATAGCGCGGGTAGAAATGTCGTTTCCAGCCACAACAGAAGGGGGTGATACGCCTCAGTGGGATACCGTGAAAATCTTGAAATCTATTGAGTCGGCCGGTTTGACAGGTGAACTCATCACGGACGATTGGGCGGAAAATAAAATCGTACGAGAGTTTCGCATTGCTGGAATGTCTTGCTCAAGTTGTGCCTTACGTTTGGAAAAAGCGTTAAATCAACTGCCTCATATTTCTTCTACCGTTAATTTTGCGACGGAGATAGCACGGGTAGAAATGTCGCCCCCATCCACAACCGTAGGGGGTGATACGCCTCAGTGGGATACCGCGAAAATTTTGCAATCGATTGAGTCGGCCGGTTTGACAGGTGAAATCATCACGGATGATTGGATGGAACCGAGTAAAGAGGACGCTGCATCAGAGTCTTGGGCGTCTTCATCCAATAAAAGTTCGCGCGATATTCAGCATTTTATCATTTCTCTATTATTAACGATACCGTTGTTGTTGCCAATGATCGCAATGGTTGGCAAGCTCTGGGGACAGGAAAGCTGGCATACAGCATTAACATTACCCATTGAAATACAGGTTTTATTGGCCACAATAGTGCAGTTTGTCTTTGGGGCTCGTTTTTATCGTGTTGGCTTTCGTGCAGCTATGTTGGGGGCGGCGAATATGGATACCTTGGTGGCTTTGGGTACCACAGCGGCCTATGGATTGAGCGTGGTGGTATGGCTTGCTGATTTAACACCGGCCGTAGTGTATTTTGAAGCCTCTGCAAGCGTTATTACATTTGTGATTTTGGGAAAGGCATTGGAAACAAGAGCCAAATACAAAAGCCATCAAGCTTTGGATGCTTTAATGCAGCTTAAACCCAAGATCGCTCACCGGATCATCAAAAACGATCAAGGGGAAGAAATTGAAGAAAGTGTTCTTGCACAAGTGCTAAAACCCGGAGATCGTGTACGAATACGTGCTGGCGAAAGTATTCCATGCGATGGTGTGGTGCTACAAGGAACGTCTTCTGTTGACGAGTCTATGTTAACAGGAGAATCTTTGCCATTGTTAAAGCAAAAAGAAATGCGCGTTTTTTCTGCCACACTGAATATTGACGGTCTGTTGGTGGTTGAGGTACAACAACCGGCTACACATTCATTGTTTTCTACCATTATCGATTTGGTACAGCAAGCCCAGGCCTCTCGCACTGCTATTCAACAATTGGCTGATCGGATAGCGGCTATTTTTGTGCCGGTCGTTATCTTGATTTCCGTGATAACACTGACCGCTTGGTTGATGGTATTGGGATGGAGTGGTTGGGCAACAGCATTAATTTATGCCGCGACTGTTTTGGTGATTGCGTGTCCTTGTGCAGTAGGATTGGCAACGCCTACTGCCATTGTGGTCGCTATCGGAAAAGCGGCGACGTATGGTATTTTGGTACGGGGTATTACGACATTGGAAAAGGCAAAATCAGTATCCCGTATTGCGTTTGATAAAACAGGGACATTAACACAAGGAAACCCACAATTAACACGTATTGAACCCATGGTTGGTTTAGACTCGAACATGCTATTATCGATCAGCGCGAGTTTAGAGCAAGGCAGCCATCATCCTATTGCGCATGCCGTTCTAAAAGCGATGCAAGAACGAAACATGAACATTGTACCCGCTGAATCGGTGAGCAATCGTCCCGGATTTGGCATTGAAGGCATGATTAAGGGGAAACGCTATTATTGCGGTTCTATGGCTTTTCTGCAAGAAAAAAATATTACACTTTCCAAAGAGCATCAACGTGCTATGACAGAATCCCCTCAAACATTGCTCTGCTTGGCGGATGAAACGCAGTGTTTAGGGTGGATGGGGTTTACCGATCCATTGCGTGAAACTTCACTAGAAGCCCTTTCTTCCTTGAAAAAGCGTCATATTGACTTGGCCATTCTTTCGGGTGATCGTCATGAGGTGGTGGCAGGGTTGCTATCCAATACACCGGTAGAACGTACGGTAACCTGTTATGCTGAACTGCTTCCTCAAGAAAAGCTTAATCGCATTCATGAGTGGCAGCAATCGGGGGAATGTGTTGCCATGATTGGAGATGGTATCAATGATGCTCCAGCTCTGGCTGTTGCGGATGTGGGCGTTGCCATGGGAGCGGGAAGCGAAGCTGCCATTCAGACCGCAGAAATGGCACTTTTACAAAACGATTTACGTCAGCTGGTCACGGCCATCGATTTGGCGAAGGCCACTTTTTCAACGATTCGACGTAACCTCTTTTTCGCATTTATTTTTAATACGCTGGGAATTCCGGCTGCTGCTTTTGGCCTCATCAATCCTGTACTGGCAGGACTGATGATGGCCATGAGCTCGATAAGTGTTGTTATAAGCTCTTTGTGGCTAAAACGCTGGTCACCCTCAGCATAAAAAAGGTACCATCCGAAATAATATTTTTTTGAACTATGTTATAAAAAGTTTTCGAGGAGTGTCAGACTGAGTTAATCTGACACATTTTTTGTTATTTTTTCTTTTTAATAATGGTTATTGTTATGCCTTATATACCACACACCAAAGTTGATATTAAGCAGATGCTATCGTCAATAGATGTTTCTGATATTCATGCGCTATTTGATGAAATACCAGATTCGTTAAAAATTTCATCCGTCAATATACCAGACGGTTTATCGGAAATGTCCGTCACAAAACTGATAAAACAGCGCGCTGCCAATAACATTCCGCTGATCAATTTTGCAGGTGCAGGCGCTTATGAGCACCATATTCCATCTGCCGTATGGCAAATTACAGGGCGAGGAGAGTTTTATAGTGCTTATACGCCGTATCAAGCAGAAGCCAGTCAAGGGTCGCTACAACTGTTATATGAATTTCAAAGTATGGTATGTGCGTTATTCGACATGGACTGCGCCAATGCCAGTATGTATGATGGTGCCTCAGCCACGGTTGAAGCAGTATTGTTGGCCATACGCGGTTGGCCGAATCGTCCCCATCGGGTGATTGTACCGCGTAGCTTACATCCGCGTTATCGGGCAGTATTAAAATCGGTGTTAACGATACAAGAAATTGATATCATTGAATTGGGCTTTGATATTCGTACAGGAAAAATACAGCCCGCTGATTTGATGGCCTATAAAGATCAAGCAGTGGCTGTGATTATTCCACAGCCCAATTATTTTGGCATTATTGAACCGGTGGATGCCATTGTTGATGCTGCTCGCGCAGCCAATCTGGCCACCATCGCGGTGGTCAATCCATTGGCCATGGTTATGTTAAAACCGCCGGGAACTTGGGGCAACAGTGATAATGAAAGTCAACGTGGTGTTGACATTACCGTTGGTGAAGGGCAGCCGCTTGGTATTCCTTTATCCGTGGGTGGACCCTACTTTGGCTTGATGGCTTGCAAATCGTCGCTGTTGCGTCAAATGCCCGGACGCATTATTGGTAAAACCGTTGATACAGAAGGGCAGCCTGGCTATGTACTGACACTGCAAACCCGTGAGCAGCATATTCGCCGGGGAAAAGCCACTTCAAATATCTGTACAAATCAAGGATTGATGGTCACTGCGTCAACCATTCACATGGCGATTTTGGGTACACAAGGCCTTTATGCACAAGCAACACAATCACATGAGCATTTGATGTTGCTGCGTGATGCACTACAAAGCTCTAAAACCATTAATCCACTGTTTTCTGGGGATCATTTCCATGAAATGGCCTTTGGTGTGTCTGGAAAAGCCTCTGATTACATTGAACGTGGGGTTGATGCAGGTATGTTGGTGGGCGTGTCATTGGCAGAAGATTACCCTGAACTTGAGGAATCATTGTTAATATGTACTACCGAGATGCGTTCACCCAAAGAAATCGAAAAGCTCGCGCAATATTTATCGTCGTGACGGCCATACGACCCTAACAATTTTTGTCGTTACCAAACTCAATCAAATGAATGCTAACAGAAGAGAACTGTACCCATGTCAAAAATTGATCGTTTTGTTTATGAAAAAATACCTGATCGTGATCTATGGCCTACGTTTATCAACACGATGCCATTGCCAGAGTCGTTGAATATTGTCGAGTCGTTATTTGAGCATAAAAACGCAGATCATGTTTTTATTCAAACGAATGCCAAGACTTGGACTTATGGAGATATTTATCAACGTGTTTGCCAACTCTCTCAAGTATATATTGAAAATTATGCATTGGTGGTGGGCAATCGGGTATTGCTGCGGGGCGGTAATACGTTATGGATGGCAGTCGCTTGGCTTGCCGTCGTAAGGGCAGGTTTGATTGCTGTGGCCACGATGCCGTTGTTGCGTGCCAAAGAATTAACCGATGTCATTGAACAATCACAACCCCAACTGTTTGTGTGTGATGATAGCCTTATGAATGAGGCAAAAATTGCAGTTGCCTCATATCCTCATTTACCACTGGTGCCTTTTGTAAAAGAGTCGGAGGATAGTATTGATGCTCAATTGTGTAAAAAATCCGGACACATTCAAGCTGCGCAAACAAATCCCCATGATATTGCAATGATTGCATTTACGTCAGGAACAACAGGTGTTCCAAAAGCTCCCGTGCATACCCATTATCAAATATTACAGGCTTGTCATGCATGGCCCATCCATGTGTTGCAACAAACAAGCAATGATCGTATTATCGGTACCCCGCCGTTAGCATTTACATTTGGGCTTGGTGGTCTTCTGCTCTTCCCAATGATTGCAGGGGCTTCTATTTATTACCCCGACGTACCTCTTAATCCTGAAAAGATGTTACAACTCATCGAAGAGCATCAATTAAGCATTTGTTACACGTCACCTACTTTTTATCAACAGATGCTCAACCATGTTGGGTGTTATGATATTCGCTCACTGCGTATATGCGTGAGTGCGGGTGAGCCGCTATCGAACATACTGCGCCAGCAATGGCAAGAAAAAACAAAGATTAAAATATTGGATGGCATTGGAAGTACAGAAATGTTTCATATTTTTATCTCTGCTGCTGGTACCGAGATACGCGAGAATGCCATTGGGAAGCCTGTTTTTGGATACGAAGCAAAAATTGTAGATGAACAAGGTCATGAAGTACCCAGAAATACCGTAGGCTTTCTTGTTGTACGTGGTCCTACCGGATGTTGTTACCTTAATAATCCTGAACAGCAAAGAAAATACGTTAAAGATGGATGGAACTATCCGGGTGATCATTTCATGGAAGACGAAGACGGGTATTTTTATTTTCAATCGCGTAGTGACGACATGATTGTGTCATCCGGCTATAACATCAGCGCTATCGAAGTAGAAGCAGCGATTAATCAACATCCCGATGTAAGGGAATCTGCGGTAGTCGGCTGTCCTGATGTGGCACGTGGACACATTGTCCAGGCTTTCATCGTACTTGAAGAAGCTCACGACGGTATGTCCGATTATGCCAAAACAGAAAAAGTAAAAGAAATTCAAGATTTTGTTAAAAAAACGATTGCGCCTTTTAAATATCCCAGAAAAATCGTATTTTGGTCTACGCTACCCAAAACGCCCAGTGGAAAGTTACAGCGCTTTCACCTCAAAAAACAAGTATTGGAGGAATCCTGAAATCGTTTGGTTTTATAGCCAAGTCAAAAATGCCCCAAACACTGGCAAAACACTAATATGGCTATCAAAACGATCAAGAATACCGCCATGCCCTGGCAATAGTTTTCCGCTGTCTTTTTTCTGTGCCCAACGTTTGGCGAGTGATTCAAGCAAATCGCCAAACACAGAAACACAAGCAACCACAAAAACCATAATAAAGCTCATTCCCCACGGTATTTTGATGGCGGTGTGTAAGAGTACACCTCCTACAATCGTTGCGCAGACAACCCCCACAAAGAGCCCTTCCATTGTTTTTTGAGGACTGATCACCGTTAGTCTCACTTGCCCAAAAAGTTTACCGCTGATAAAAGCAAAAATATCGGCAATAACAGGAATAAAAATACCAATCACCAATAAACTGATTGACCGAGATAATAAATAACCCACCGCAATCAGTGCCGAAGACATGATTAAGGCGCCGATCATAACCCCTGACCATCGGTATGCTACTTTATATTTGATCTTGAGTAGAAAAGGTACCGCAATGATCCAAAATAATAGGCCAACATGCAAAATAACCTGCTCCCATTGATGTATCGATTGCATTGTACGGATATTGTCAAAATAGCCCATGAAACCCATGATTGAGGGAAGCGTCAAAATGATATAGAGAAGCATCGTCATCCCTTGTTTTAACTCGCTCATTTTGCCGAGCAAACACCATTCATAAACTCCGATCAACAGTAGCATTTCCACAAATATCACAAATACCCATGATGGAAAAAACGTTAACATCATGATGAGTATTAAAATCAAACCAATAGCTGTTATTGTGCGTTTTATCATAAAAGAGTCGTGTTCAAAATTACTAAAAATATCGTGATTAATCAATAGAATAGCATTAAGGTTTTTTGATCATAGGACTTTGTAGCAACATCAAAACCACTGAACGATAATCTGCTGCCAGAATATTATAGGTACGACACGCCGAATCTATGGGCATGATTTCTAAACCAATGCCATATCCTGCACATTCTGCCATAAGTTGAGGCAATGGTGTAGAAGTTTTATGTGGCATACCAAGCAATAAGACTTCCAGTTTACCCAAATCTAACCCCAGTTGGGTTAATGATAAATGTTGCCATGTCATTTTAGAAAGTTGTTCAAAAAATCGTAAGGAAGGTTGGGGCTCATATTGCTGCATCAACTGGTGTCCCCACGTCCAAGGCCAACAACGATTGCCGGTCAGTATGAGGCTATCACGGTATGTTACGCCCGCAATATCCACTCCATCGGATTGCAAGCGATCAATCAACCAGATATCATCTAAGTCGCTGGATTTATCTGCAGTCAGTTGCATATGGGAAATCGCACTCAGTAATATGTTTCTAAACGACAAACAGATCTACATACTCATGTACAGGCATTGTTTCTAACGTCTCCTGCGACATGGATGCTGCCAAAATATTGTTGTGCTGTTTGGCAGAAAAACAACGGGCAAGGTTGATTTTGAATTTTTCGATCAACAGCGGAATACCATCATCACGACGACGTTTATGTCCAATCGGATACTCTATCACGATTTCATCCCATTGGGAACCATCTGAAAAGACCACCGTTAAAGCGTTTGAAATAGAACGTTTTTCGGGATCATGATAATCCTTTGTAAATGTTGCGGATTCGATGCAGGTTATTTTGTCTCGTAGCGTGTCAATACGCGGATCTTGCGCCACACTGTCCTCATAGTCTTCTGCCGTTAAGCGTCCAAATAAAATAGGGACCGCCACCATATATTGAATACAATGATCTCGATCCGCAGGATTATTTAAAGGACCTTGCTTATCAATAATACGAATACAGGCCTCATGCGTTCGAATGGTAATTTTTGCAATATCCTCTGCCCGCTTGCCTGTTGCCGCTAACTGGCGATGTATCTCCAAAGCACATTCTACTGCGGTTTGGCTATGAAATTCCGCTGGAAAAGCAATTTTAAATAACACATTTTCCATGACATAACTGCCGTAAGAGCGCTGAAAACGAAACGGCTGTCCCTTGAACAAAACATCATAAAAACCCCACGTTTTAGCGGAAAGGACTGATGGATAACCCATTTCACCAGTCTTGGCAATGAGCGCAAGGCGAACAGCACGACTGGTTGCATCGCCCGCTGCCCACGATTTTCGACTGCCTGTATTCGGCGCATGCCGGTACGTACGTAGACTTTGTCCATCAACCCAAGCCAAAGACAATGCATTAATTAACGCTTCATGCGACAAGCCCAAAAGTCCTCCTACTACCGCTGTAGATGCCACTTTTACAAGTATGACATGATCCAATCCAACGTTATTAAAGCTGTTTTCTAAGGCGATGCACCCTTGGATTTCATGGGCTTTGACCATACTTTCCAAGACTGTTTTCATCAATAGGGGGGGGGGTACCTGTTGCAACGGCATTACGTGATAACCAATCTGCCACCGCTAAAATGCCACCCAGATTATCCGAAGGGTGTCCCCATTCTGCTGCCAACCACGTATCGTTAAAATCCAGCCAACGAATCATCGTGCCAATATTAAAAGCAGCTTGTACGGGATCAAGCTGAAATGATGTCCCCGGTACTTTTGCACCATGAGGTACAACGGTTCCCGGCACAATAGGTCCTAAGAGTTTCGTACATGCTTTGTATTGCAATGCCTCCAGCCCACATCCCAATGTATCCATCAGGCAATAACGTGCTGTCTCTAATGCCAGTTTTGAATCTATCGAATTATTTTTAACATAATCAACGATATCTACCAATACCTGATCAGGTTTGGGGCGTGTGTTAGAAATAGCAGATGTCATCAATCCTCCATTAAAATATCTATCAGGTGATTTAAGAACCACTTGGTGTAATCACTGGTTTTGTAGGCATGTCTCTCATGATTACAATACCCGAAGCCGATACAATCAACAAAGCTCCTATTATTTCATTAAGACCCAGCCCAACTCCATAGAAAGACCATTGCCAGATCGATGTTAGCGCCGGTGCTATTAATGTCATCAACGAAACCTGAGCCATGGGTAAATAATTTAAAGCAAAGGTCATTAACAGCCGGGCCCCCAATGGACCTGAAAGCGCACATAGCAATCCAAGCCACCAAGCGGACACAGGAACATTGAGCAGCTCGGAAAATATATTGGGCGTTAGCATTAATACAAAAAGCATCATCAATAAACGATAAGTATTGATAAGCGGTGCTGAAGCATGCTTCAGGGCAAATTTAGAAAACAATAACATTAACGCAAAACCCAGTGCAGATAGCAGCATCATGGCAACGCCTGAAACAGGCACAACATCCGTATGATGGGCTGATACCATGTTATTTTGCAAAACCCATAAGCCAATAAGTGATAGACTGATTGCCAGATAGATTTTATAGCCCAAATGCTCTTTTAAAAATATGATTGCCAAAATGGCAACCATAATGAGCTCACTGCGTTGTATAGAAATAGCAACCGCCGGTTCAATCCAACGTAAACCAGTGTTGTAGGCAGCATTGCCCATCAACGAACACATTCCTACCAAAAATACCCAATAAATGCCATTCCTTGAAATACGAAATCGGCTTTTTGAAATCCAAATCGTAGGCAATGAAAAAACAAACGACATGAAAAACATTGTAAACAAACCCACTTTAAGAGGTGCGACATAGCCAAGTTCACGAAAGAACAATGGAAAGAAACTCATGAGACACCCAGAAGCGGTAGCGAGCATTAAGCCTTTTGTACGATCAGCAATCAATGAAATACCTTTTGCAAGAAAAATGGCGATGGATCTATAAAACAACACACTGCATTACCGGCGATCTTTACAAGAAAGCAGTGGTCGAATGGCTCTTTATAGCCGAAAAATTATAAAGTTTCACCGTGTTGTTTCGCTCCTTATTGATGTGGTATAAACTTCGTCGCTCACGCCTTGTGACATTTTAAATTTGTCTCGCTATAGTCTTGAGATTCTTGTGATATCTGACAATCACGAATATGATTGATAATGCCAGAAAAATCTTTAGCCTCGCCATGATTGGCTTCAATATAGCTTCGATAGATTTTTGCTACTCTTTGGGCTGTATCAACGCTTGTGCCAACACGCGACGCAGCAGATAGTGCCAAATCTAGATCTTTCAGCATTAAGGTTGCCGCAAACCCCGGTTGATAATCGTGATTGGCCGGAGAAGTGGGTACAAGACCTGGGACAGGACAATAAGACGTCAAAGACCAACATTGGCCCGAGGCCGTACTGGAAACGTCAAACAGCTTTTGAGCAGATAAGCCCAGTTTTTCTGCTAATACAAACGCCTCTGCAACAGAGAGCATTTGAATGGCCAGCATCATGTTATTGCATACTTTTGCCGCTTGACCAGAACCTGCTGCTCCGCAATGTATAATGTTTTTCCCCATCACCTTAAGAATGGGATTGGCCGATATAAATGCTTGCTCACTCCCGCCTACCATAAAAGTGAGTGAGCCTGTTATCGCCCCGGTAACCCCTCCCGACACGGGGGCATCCAACATTGGAAAGCCACGTTCGTGCGCTGCCTCATGAATGGCTCTTGCCGTTTCTACATCAATAGTTGAACAATCAATCATCAGTGTGTTTGGCTTGGCACGCTCGAAGACATCATCAAAATACACCGAGCGAGCATGTTGACCTGCTGGAAGCATTGTGATGATCATCTCCGTATCATCCACAAGCCTATCGACTGTGTGAGCTCCCTGTACCCCTTGTTGGATAACACCATCAAGGTTTTTTGACAGAAGATCAAATGCGGTTACATCATGGCCTGCTTTAACCAAATTAATGGCCATTGGCCCTCCCATATTACCGACACCAATAAAACCAATTTTTGCCAAAATATTCTCCAAAACTAAAATATTAAATCTTTAAGCACGATTCAAACATGATTTTAGGGATTTTCTCACCATTGTGCAGAAAAACGTTGCTTTCTCCTGTTGCTGTTGGAAGTCTATTTAAAGTAGGGCTATGTTCCTATAATTTTTACCAGAACACGCTTACGGCGACAACCATCGAACTCCCCATAAAAAATTTGCTCCCACGTTCCAAAATCCAATTGACTGTTGGTAACAGCAACAACCACCTCGCGCCCCATGATTTGCCGCTTTATATGCGCATCGGCATTATCTTCTCCAGTATCGTTATGACGGTATTGGTCAATGGGTGCATGAGGGGCTACTTTTTCTAGCCATTGTTCGTAATCATGATGCAGTCCACGTTCATCGTCGTTAATAAAAACAGAAGCCGTGATATGCATAGCATTAACCAGTAGCAGTCCTTCACGAATACCGCTTTCGGTGAGGCATTGTTGTACTTTCATGGTAATATTGACAAATCCACGGCGTTTCGGCACATGAAACCACAGTTCTTGTCGGTACGATTTCATGATGTTTTTTGTTTGAGGTGTTTTTCAAATGATCTTAATGATGCAATTGTATCAAACTTAGTACTTCTTTTACGAGACGTTCTAAAAAATTATGTTTTATTTCCGGAGATCAACCATGCTACTTTACGCTTTTAAAGCTTCTCTTAAGGATTGCTGTGATGCGGATTAACATTAAACGTTGGCCGGCAGCCATATGGCTTTTTTGTTTGCGGCTCTATCGCTATGGCGTATCGCCATATCTTTCTGCCGCTTGCCGTTTTGAGCCAAGCTGTGCTGTCTACAGTGCTCAAGCTGTTCAGCAATATGGTCTTATACGTGGGCTTTGGCTGACAATACGCCGCATATTGCGTTGTCACCCTTTCAGCAGAAAAAGTGGCTATGATCCCGTTCCATAAACTTGCCTATCGATTATTCATTCGTCACGTATGGTCAAACCTCCACAAAAAGTCAAATCCACACAAGCATTGGTAGAAAGCGTCGATACACTGCGTGGTCAAATTAATCAGATTGACCAACAGCTATTGCAGTTAATGAACCAACGTGCCAGCATTGCACAACACATTGGGCAGCTAAAAAATCAAGGGCTCAAATATCACCCAGAGCGTGAAGCCGCTGTTTTGCGTGAAATTCAACGCTGTCACCAAGGGCCACTTTCGCGTAAAACGGTTACGCTTTTATTTCGTGAAATCATGTCTGCGTGTTTGGCGCTTGAAGAACGCCTTAAAATCAGTTATCTAGGACCACGTGGCACTTATTCAGAAGCCGCTGCCCATCTTTATTTTGGTCATGCCGTGCAGATGCTTCCCAAGGCGACTATTGCAGATGCGATTCGTGATGTTGAAATTCAGCGTTGTCATTTTGCGGTGGTACCCGTAGAAAACTCTACTGAAGGCGCCGTCGGCAGTACCTTAGATCTTCTTCTTACTTCGCACTTAAATGTTTGCGGAGAAACCATATTGCCTATTCATCATCATCTCCTTACCCATGCAAAGACATTGTCCGCCATTAAAAAAGTTACCGCTCATCCGCAAGCGCTTGGACAATGCCGCCGCTGGCTTAGAGCGCATTTGCCTCATGCGGAAACCATTCCCGCCTCAAGCAGCGCCGAAGCAGCGCATATGGCCAATCAACACATCAGATGGGCTGCCATTGCCGGGGATTCGGCTGCAACCTATTATGGATTGTCCAAACTGACCAATAACATTGAAGATGAAAGCCATAATACCACCCGTTTTTTAATATTAGGACACTTGGTCGTCAACGCATCTGGCGTAGACAAAACCTCGCTTATTGTATCAGCCAAAAACGTGCCGGGTGCTGTCCATCGCCTGTTGTCACCATTTGCCAAAGAATCTGTTAGCCTCACACGCTTAGAATCCCGCCCAGCACCGTTAACGCAAGTAAGCAGTAAACGCATGGGAGAGTATATTTTCTTTATTGATATTGAGGGACATGCCAATGATACAAAAGTCGCTCGCGCTCTTAAAGCCGTGCGTAAAGAGGCATCATTTTTAAAGATTCTCGGCTCTTATCCATGTTCTCCTATTTCTTAATGGTACCCCAAATCACAATATAGCCCGAAAAGGCGCACAACCTCCATATTTAACATGTCTGCAGAAACCCATAATTCCGTATTGCCTCAAGCGCTCTCGTCCATTCAAACCATTTCTCCCTACGTGCCGGGGAAACCCATTGAAACCCTTGAACGTGAGTTTGGCTTGACGGATATTATTAAACTGGCCTCCAATGAAAATCCTTTTGGCATGTCCCCCAAAGCTAAAGAAGCCGCTCAACAAGCGCTTTCAGAAGTACTGCGCTATCCAGACGGTCATGGCTTTCAATTAAAAAATGCCATTGCGAAATACTTTGCAGATTATTCTATTCATCCCGATCAAATTGTATTGGGCAATGGTTCAAACGATATTATTGAACTGGCCGGTCGTGCATTTTTGGCTCCGGGCGATACGGCTGTATTTAGCCAATATGCATTTGCAGTTTATTCGCTTGTTGCCCAATCGGTGAATGCCAAGCGGATTGAAGTCTCCACACAAAATTTTATGCAAGACTTGCCCGCGATGTTGTCTGCCATATGTGCGCATCATGCGAAAATCGTCTTTTTGGCCAATCCAAATAATCCGACTGGCGTATGGTCATCGATGGATGCAGTGAAAGCATGGATTGAAGGCATTCCACCCGAATGCGCCATTTTATTGGATGAGGCCTATTGTGGTTTTCTTGACTCCAATGATGGTTATCCCGTACCCCCAGATGAAAATATGAGTATAAACTGGCTTTCGCAGCACCCGAACTTGATCATCACGCGTACGTTCTCAAAAATTTATGGCCTCGCGGGTTTACGTGTTGGCTATGCCATTGCTCATCCTCAAGTAGCCGATTGGATGAATCGTTTACGCCAACCCTTTAATGTTAACCACATCGCTTTAGCCGCAGCTACTGCCGCATTGGATGATCATGGCTTTGTACAAAATTCCCGCCAAAACAATACCGCAGAACGTCAACGGCTTGAAGCAGCATTGCACAGCATGGGCGCTATCACCATACCCAGCCGAGCCAATTTTATCAGCTTTCAACTCCCCAAAAGTGGATTATCCGGAAACGATATTTTTAATGCATTATTAAAACAAGGAATCATTGTACGTCCTTTAGAAAGCTACGGTATGCCACAGTGGGTACGTGTAACAGTGGGTTTGCCGGACGAAAATCAGCGGTTTCTTCAAATGTTATCCGTATTGTGATAAGCTGCTAAAATTTACCATTTTAGAGCTTTCTTCCGCTTGATTTTTTATTTTATTAATATGCCGTAAAAAACAGGAAAACGTATGGAAAACAATATTATTGAACACTATCGATCACAACGATTACACGCCATTCAAGAAACACTTTCTGGACCACCGGATAAAACCACGAATGCGTTTTTTGGTGTCGGTCCTATTACGGATATGGCGACCGACGAAATAGATGCCCGTAGAATGCAAAAATCTTTTGAACAGTGGGTTGAAAAAACATATATTAAATATGACGATAAGGGTAATGCCATCGGTAATTTTTCAGTGGCAGAGTTGAAACGGAGCATGCATCGTGGTTATCCTGCCGATAAGATTTTGTGTGACATGATGCGTGAAATCCATCGTTATTTTGAGTTTCCGAAAGAAAATCCTATGGCTATCGGCTTAGGGGGAGGACACAGCGGATTTACGGTTGCTGCGATGCATTTAATGAGGGCTGGAGATCCTGAACAAAAAATATTTGTCGATACACCAAGGCCAGAATCTGACCTTGGGCAAACTGGTGGTTTTTTCCGCCAGTCCTGGGGAGCACAACTGATTGACATGCATCAATACGCTAAAAATGGGAATCCCGACCTGATCCACTTTACCGATAAAGAAGGGGCTATTCCCAGCACCGAATATTTACTCAAACAAGGCATTAAACTGTTTTTTGGCGTAGGGCATGAAACCACGGGAGCAACAACTTACACCGAGCAAGAAATTCGTCATCTGTTGGCGTGGATTGATCATAATCCAGACGAGCATCATGCGGTCATTGATGTAACTTCATTATTGGGGGCGATGGTATGGGAAGACAGTCTTGTTAAGAAAGTGTTGTCGAGTTGTTGTATGTTTATGCCATTTCAAAAGGCTATTGGAGGTGTTTCGGGGTATTTTATTGTCTCCTTGACACCACAAGCCTTAACCCTTGTCAACGACAATCAAAAAGAGCAGTCTTGGGCGATTCCCCGTCAATTGAGATTGGCTGTACCCAGCAATCCCAAAAAACCACTAAGCAGTGAAAAAACAACGGCTCTCGGTCCTATTTATGACCCTCAAAAAGAAACCATGCTTGGCGGTATTATCAACACTTATAGTATTTTGGCTTTTGCGGAAACCACATTTGCTGTTTTATGGAATGAAGAAAAAATTGGACCAGTAAGCGAACTCAACCGTCGTTCTCAACACAATAGAAATCTTGTTGAAAAATGGCTTGCTGCTCATTCTATTTTTGTGCATGGAGTTGATTGTGTTGAATCAAGGGGGGCGGCGGTAACCCTTTTAAAAGTTAACGATGAAGGCATTACGGATCCAGAGCTTCATAATCGCATCATTGTCAAATCGAAGCAATTGCTCGGCTACGAAGGTATCACCCACCCAAATGGGGACTACCAAAGAGGGCTGGAAGTTGCACGGTATGTCAATGCTTTTCCAGGAACTCCTGGGGATTACCGAGCTTGGGTCGGTGGAATTCGTCCTGAGGCAGATGTGATTCATTTATTGGAGAATCTTCGTTTTGCTTATTACTGCGCCAAGATTGTTGTGTTGGAAGAAGAGCTTGATAAGGCAGGCATTCATTTTGAGTCCAACAAACCTTCATCGATACTTGAGCGAAAGGACGATACCAAGCGTGCCTACAAAATTCTTATTGCCGATTTGGTAGGAATGGCTTTTGATACCGAGGGTACACCCGATCACCGTGAAGTGAAAGATTATATCGAAAGTCAAGGTGGCTTTTTTCATGTTGCTGATCAAAGTGCTACACCATCGTTGCCGGCGGGATTACATTTTTTTTATCAACCCCATTTAAGTTTAGAGGAAGAGATTCTTAACAAAACGGCCAATGGTCAATACGATGCCTTAATTGCAGCGGCAACCCCTATTCCCGCCAAGGCCCAGTTTGCTTGTGGAGGGGTAAGAATTGGAGCGGGTACTGGCAACATGGCTTCAGAGAGTTGGGGGGGAAGCAATGGCCTTGGCACAAAAGCCCCTTTAATGAATACGCCCAGTTTTAACTCACGGGCTACTGCTCAAGCAGCCATGAAAGCTTTATTAAAAGTCAAGCCTGATTTAAACATTCACGAGATGTGTCAACGGGTTTTGGAAGGAACTTTTGACACGGGGAAACATTTAAAAGAATACCCATGCCAAAAACTTGAGGGGCAAACAATGGCGGTTATTGGCTACGGTAATATTGGACGAGAGATGGCCAAATTAGGCAAGGCCTTTGGGTTGCGTGTCAACATTTATGCTCGTCCCGTCTATAAAGATTGGATTGAGTCCGAAGGTTTTACCTACGCCGACAGTATTGTACAGGCGGCACAAGGGGCTGATATTCTTTCTCCCCATTTAGGGCTTGGTGCATGGAGCAGCGAGACAAAAACATTTGCGAATGCCTGTATTATTAATGCCTCCGTGTTGGCCGTTTTAAATCCGGGCGCAGTATTATTGAACTATGACCGCGGAGAGCTTGTTGATGTTGCGGCTTTAGAAAAAGCACTGGACAGTGGACAGGTCAGTTATGCTGCCATTGATGCAGATGTTTTTGTGGATGCTGATGGTAATGTCAATGGACCGATGCTTCCCTATTTGAATATTGTCAAAAAATATCCAGAAAAAATGGAATTGTTGCCCCATGCGGCGGCTGATACCGAACACGTGTCACGCGTAGAAGGCGCAAAGCAGGCTGTGGATCAAATTATTCGCGCGATTCAATTTAAACAGGTTACCAATCTAAAAGGGGAGTTGCCTGAAGGCTATACGAATGCTGGCCCAAAAATGATTAAGGGTATTGGTAAAGTACGCATGTCTCATTATCTGAATTTAAAAACGCAAGAGGTTCGCGCCCTGAAAGAACAATCTGACTGTATGTCATCCTTTTGGGGGGCTATTGATACAACACACGATGAGCATATTCGCCAAGCCCTCATTGAGCGATATGCCAAAGAAATGACACTGATGATAAATCGCTACAAAACACAATTGGAAACATTAGGGCTGTTTGGTCCGTTAGAGGAATAGAAGGGGTTGCTTTATGTTGGATCATCTTGAGAGATACAAGAAAACTGTTTTTTTATGACAACATTAACGGCTTACCATTTATCCAAGCGTTACCGTCAGCGCAAAGTGGTGGACAATTTTAGCATTGACGTTAATCCAGGAGAAGTCGTGGGCTTATTGGGGCCCAATGGTGCGGGCAAGACCACCAGCTTTTATATGATTGTTGGGCTTGTTTCGGCGGATAGTGGGGATATACATATTGGTGAAAAGTTAGTAACCCATGCTCCTATACATCATCGTGCAAAATTAGGTCTGGCGTATCTTCCTCAAGAGTCTTCTGTTTTTCGCCGTCTGAGTGTGGCGGATAACATTCGGGCTATTTTACAATTACAGCCCCTCAAGCCGTACGAAATTGAAGAAGAATGTGAGCGTCTCATTGAGAGCTTTGCCCTACAGCGGGTACGTGATACGATGGGGGCCAGCCTATCTGGAGGTGAGCGCCGTCGCGTTGAAATTGCGCGTGCGCTAGGAAGCCATCCACAGTTTATTTTATTGGATGAACCTTTCGCAGGGGTCGATCCGCTCAATATTCGTTCGATTAAAGAATTGATTCTTGATTTAAAACATCGTGGACTAGGTGTGCTATTAACAGACCACAATGCGCGCGAGACCATAGATACATGTGATCGTATTTATATTATGATGGATGGAAAAGTCTTGGTAGATGGAGATGCACAAACGATTGCCAAACACCCATTGGCAAAAGAACATTATTTGGGAGAAGACTTTTCTTTGTAATTTATCGGTGTTGTACTTCAAGACGATATCAGACTTTAGATAGGTCTCCATCATCGTTTTTTGTCTTTTTCACAACCGTTGGCGACACACTTTTAGCCGTTTGGCCCCATTTGGCCCTTTTGTGTGCTGTATAAGTTCAGAAAGATATTGCACTTTTTATCAAGATGCAAAGTATGCAGTATCAACATATTGGATTTAGATTAAAAGGCCTTTATCATATAGCTTCTCTAAGTTTCAGGGAAGCAGATATGGACAACACCGCCGCTAAACGTAAACGTATTCTCGACTTTTGGGATAAGTATGGACTAAGCGCAACCATCGATGCCTTCGATGTTTCCAGAAGAACCCTATTCTCTTGGAAAGCAAACCTCTTTGCACAGGGCGGCAATATTGCCGCCCTGTGCAAAAAAACCACCAAACCTCATCGTCTACGACAACCTTCCTATTCACCCATCATTGTTCAAGAAATTACCCGTCTGCGTTCTTTACACCCCAATATAGGCAAAGAAAAACTCTTTGCTCTGCTTCTTCCATTTTGTCAATACAACACCATCAATCTGCCCTCTGTTTCCACTATTGGTCGAATCATTGCCCGAGCACCAAACAAAATGCGTGTCACCCCGCAACGCATTAATTCCCGAGGCAAGATTAGGCCATTCAAACGTAATATCGTTGCTCGAAAACCTAAACATCTCACGCTAAAAGTCAATGAGTGCTTGGCATTTGATACCATCGTCCGTCAACGTGATGGGATGAAAAAATATCTAATCACTGCGATAGATCCTGCCTCGCATATTGCCTTTTCCTTCGCACCTACTCGAGCCAACAGTCAAAGCGCCAAGGCGTTACATTGTGCGATTGTTTCTGAGTTTCCCTACCTGCAAGCAGCCAAAGTTCTTACCGACAACGGTAGCGAGTTTAAGGGGGCCTTTGCAGAGCATCTAAACAAAGAGGAGAGGGTGCATTGGCACACTTACCCGCGAACCCCAAAGATGAACGCGCATTGTGAGCGCTTCAACCGAACCATCCAGGAATCGTTTGTGGATGACCACGAGGATTTGCTGTTCTGTGACTTATCCCTGTTTAACAAGAAATTAACACAATGGCTAGTGTTCTACAACACACAACGACCTCACCTATCGACCAAGCCTCAAAAAAAGAAAGTCACCTCTAAAAATAACCTCCCCGTCTCTCCACTAACATACCTCCTTACCCATAACCCAGAGTGCAATATGTATTGGACCAATACATGTGCTTGAGATTTTGCGATAATGGGGTAAAATGATAGCTGTCTAGAGAAAAAGTGAAAAATATCATTAATTTTTTTTTAGATAAGCATTTTTACATTTTTCTATTTTCTTAAGTGGCAGATTGAGTGCAACGCAAAAAAAAATGTTTGATGATAACAGAAATTTTAAAAAAATTAACCGGAGACCGGAGACCGGAGACCGTACGCTCTGTGTTGCCCTCTGATCGCGGATATTCCGCATCCCCCTAGTTATTCTTATCTTCGTTTTCTTACCATTTGTTTGGTAGGGCTTTCTTCGTTTCTTTTTTTTGATACCCTTCCTTGAGTACTCTTGGAAGGGTTTTTTTTGGTCTTTTTTAAGAAAGTGATGCTTTTATGAAAACACATTCTGTATGGCATTCAGCAGCCTTGCTTGCAAGCTCATTCGTGTTTATTGTGTTATTGACGGGTTGTGGGGGTGGTGGATCCATTGGAAATACGCCCAACACATCTACCGCAGTACCCGCCATCAGCACACAGCCGAGTGCTCGTAGTGTTTCTGAAGGCACAACGGCAACATTTTCAGTGGAGGCAACAGGCGCCATCAGCTATCAATGGCAGAAAAATGGTGTTGATATTTCAGGGGCCAATGCTGCCACCTATACCACCGGCACATTGAGTACTGCGGATGATGGATCAAAATATCGAGTCATCATTACCAATGATAATGGAAGCGTTACAAGCAGCGAAGTACTTTTATCAGTGCTATCCCCCCCAACGATTACCACACAGCCATCTGATCATAATGTTGCTATAGGCACAACGGCAACATTTTCGGTGAATGCAGAAGGTGCCATCAGCTATCAATGGCAGAAAGATGGTGTTGATATTTCAGGAGCCAATGCTGCCAGCTATACCACCGGCACATTGAGCGCGGCGGATGATGGATCAAAATATCAAGTCATCATTACCAATGACAATGGAAGCGTTACAAGCACAGAAGTACTTTTATCGGTGGTATCAGCAACAGCCCCCCCAACGATTACCGCACAGCCGTCTGATCAGAGTGTTGCGGTAGGCGCAACTGCCACGTTTTCCGTGGCGGTATCAGGTTTGGATGTACGCTATCAATGGCAGAAAAATGGTGTTGATATTTCAGGGGCCAATGCTGCCAGCTATACCACCGGCACATTGAGTATTGCGGATGATGGATCAAAATATCAGGTCATCATTACCAATGACAATGGAAGCGTTACAAGCACAGAAGTACTTTTATCGGTGGTATCAGCAACAGCCCCCCCAACGATTACCGCACAGCCGTCTGATCAGAGTGTTGCGGTAGGCGCAACTGCCACGTTTTCCGTGGCGGTATCAGGTTTGGATGTACGCTATCAATGGCAGAAAAATGGTGTTGATATTTCAGGGGCCAATGCTGCCAGCTATGCCACCGGCACATTGAGCGCTGCGGATGATGGATCAAAATATCGAGTCATTATTACCAATGATAATGGAAGCGTTACAAGCAGCGAAGTACTTTTATCAGTGCTATCCCCCCCAACGATTACCACACAGCCATCTGATCATAATGTTGCTATAGGCACAACGGCAACATTTTCGGTGAAGGCAGAAGGTGCCATCAGCTATCAATGGCAGAAAGATGGTGTTGATATTTCAGGAGCCAATGCTGCCAGCTATACCACCGGCACATTGAGTGCGGCGGATGATGGATCAAAATATCAAGTCATCATTACCAATGACAATGGAAGCGTTACAAGCACAGAAGTACTTTTATCGGTGGCATCAGCAACAGCCCCCCCAACGATTACCGCACAGCCGTCTGATCAGAGTGTTGCGGTAGGCGCAACTGCCACGTTTTCCGTGGCGGTATCAGGTTTGGATGTACGCTATCAATGGCAGAAAAATGGTGTTGATATTTCAGGGGCCAATGCTGCCACCTATACCACCGGAACGTTGAGTACTGCGGATGATGGATCGAAATATCAAGTCATCATCACCAATAGTGTTGGAAGCATTACAAGCAACGAAGTGATTTTATTGGTGGCATCAGCAACCGCCCCCCCAACGATTACCACACAGCCATCTGATCAGAATGTTGCAGTAGGCGCCACTGCAACGTTTTCCGTGCTAGCATCAGGGGCGGATATAATCTATCAATGGCAGAAAAATGAGGTTGATATTTCAGGGGCCAATGCTGCCACCTATACCACGGGCGCATTGGCTGCTGCGGATCTTGGTACAAAGTATCGGGTCATCATTACCAATACCCATGGAAGCGTTACAAGCGAAGAAGCGACGTTATTGATGATGAGTATGACCGTGGTGCCTTCTGCCTCTGGTTTTTCCTACAGACAGCATTACATGCCCGTGTATCTCCATCTGGCGGATGGTCTCTCTACGCCTATTACGCCTATCAAAAGATACAAATTCGTTTTAAAAAAATCATCCGAGACTGCACCCACAGTGAGCGAAGTAATCGCAGGGGCAGGGATTTATCGTTGGATCAACACCACAAAAAAACTGGTACACCTTGCATACGATATTGATTCAGAGATCAAAGCATATCTGGCCACTCAAAAAGACAAACACTCTGTGATGGCAAACCTAGACGCCAACACCCTTAAGTACTTTTTGGAACCCAATACCGAATATACGCTGTATGCCACAGAAGTGGGCAGCGACAACGCCTCTCTTTCTTCGCACGTTGTAGAAATAAGCCGCTTCAGCACCTATCCAAAGGCTGCACCTCCTCCCAGCGCGTCTCTTAATTTTCCTGTCGCGCGTATTGGTATACCCAGTTTTGGGGAAAATACAGGTGGAAAAAACTACCCTTACTATGACCCTGCGGATGATGCTTTTGTATTGGCCTTTGCAGCGGATCATATCGTGAGTGATGGAGTTATCTCAATCAATGGATCTACTATACTGTTTGACACATTGGTCGTTAACTCATTGTATGCTACAGCTCAGACTCAATATGATGTTGTTATGCTTAAGTATCTTACCGGATATAGCTATTCTGGAAGTAATCCTGAGATATCTGGAGCCTCAGATCATACAAAACTTCTTATCATACAACCACCTCCACTGACTGCTGGGCACACTTTAGGAATTACTGTGACTAACCCCGATTCTAGTAAAACCGATAGAACCGATGAGTTTGCTTATGTTTACAAAAAAGATAGCCAATAACTGGAAGAGGGGATGAAGCGTGTAGAGTGCTAGTTGTTTAGTCTTATACAGTGGTGATATAGTCCAGTATTGTTATTTTTTCAGAATGTTATCGCTCTTCATCACCCGCCCACGCTTCTCTTTTATCGTGCTGCGCAGTTAAGCGCAGTTAAGGTTTGTGCCAAGATTGACCTTTTTGGTAAACCTGCTTTTACACGCAGCGGCAGATCAAATACCAGTACCCGACTTTAGATAGGTCTCCATCGTCGTTTTTTGTCTTTTTTACAACCGTTGGCGACACACTTTTAGCCGTTTGGCCCCATTTAGCCCTTTTGTGTGCTGTATAAGTTCAGAAAGATATTGCACTTTTTATCAAGATGCAAAGTATGCAGTATCAACATATTGGATTTAGATTAAAAGGCCTTTATCATATAGCTTCTCTAAGTTTCAGGGAAGCAGATATGGACAACACCGCCGCTAAACGTAAACGTATTCTCGACTTTTGGGATAAGTATGGACTAAGCGCAACCATCGATGCCTTCGATGTTTCCAGAAGAACCCTATTCTCTTGGAAAGCAAACCTCTTTGCACAGGGCGGCAATATTGCCGCCCTGTGCAAAAAAACCACCAAACCTCATCGTCTACGACAACCTTCCTATTCACCCATCATTGTTCAAGAAATTACCCGTCTGCGTTCTTTACACCCCAATATAGGCAAAGAAAAACTCTTTGCTCTGCTTCTTCCATTTTGTCAATACAACACCATCAATCTGCCCTCTGTTTCCACTATTGGTCGAATCATTGCCCGAGCACCAAACAAAATGCGTGTCACCCCGCAACGCATTAATTCCCGAGGCAAGATTAGGCCATTCAAACGTAATATCGTTGCTCGAAAACCTAAACATCTCACGCTAAAAGTCAATGAGTGCTTGGCATTTGATACCATCGTCCGTCAACGTGATGGGATGAAAAAATATCTAATCACTGCGATAGATCCTGCCTCGCATATTGCCTTTTCCTTCGCACCTACTCGAGCCAACAGTCAAAGCGCCAAGGCGTTACATTGTGCGATTGTTTCTGAGTTTCCCTACCTGCAAGCAGCCAAAGTTCTTACCGACAACGGTAGCGAGTTTAAGGGGGCCTTTGCAGAGTATCTAAACAAAGAGGAGAGGGTGCATTGGCACACTTACCCGCGAACCCCAAAGATGAACGCGCATTGTGAGCGCTTCAACCGAACCATCCAGGAATCGTTTGTGGATTACCACGAGGATTTGCTGTTCTGTGACTTATCCCTGTTTAACAAGAAATTAACACAATGGCTAGTGTTCTACAACACACAACGACCTCACCTATCGACCAAGCCTCAAAAAAAGAAAGTCACCTCTAAAAATAACCTCCCCGTCTCTCCACTAACATACCTCCTTACCCATAACCCAGAGTGCAATATGTATTGGACCAATACATGTGCTTGAGATTTTGCGATAATGGAGTAAAATGATAGCTGTCTAGAGAAAAAGTGAAAAATATCATTAATTTTTTTTTAGATAATCATTTTTGCATTTTTCTATTTTCTTAAGTGGCAGATTGAGTGCCAAATTGAGTACAACGCAAAAAAAATGTTTGATGATAACAGAAATTTTAAAAAAATTAACCGGAGACCGGAGACCGGAGACAGTACGCTCTGTGTTGCTCTCTGATCGCGGATATTCCGCATCCCCCTAGTTATTCTTATCTTCGTTTTCTTACCATTTGTTTGGTAGGTCTTTCTTCGTTTCTTTTTTTTGATACCCTTCCTTGAGTACTCTTGGAAGGTTTTTTTTTGGTCTTTTTTAAGAAAGTGATGCTTTTATGAAAACACATTATGTATGGCATTCAGCAGCCTTGCTTGCAAGCTCATTCGTGTTTATTGTGTTATTGACGGGTTGTGGGGGTGGTGGATCCATTGGAAATACGCCCAACACATCTACCGCAGTACCCGCCATCAGCACACAGCCGAGTGCTCGTAGTGTTTCTGAAGGCACAACGGCAACATTTTCAGTGGAGGCAACAGGCGCCATCAGCTATCAATGGCAGAAAAATGGTGTTGATATTTCAGGGGCCAATGCTGCCACCTATACCACCGGCATATTGAGTACTGCGGATGATGGATCAAAATATCGAGTCATCATTACCAATGATAATGGAAGCGTTACAAGCAGCGAAGTACTTTTATCAGTGCTATCCCCCCCAACGATTACCACACAGCCATCTGATCATAATGTTGCTATAGGCACAACGGCAACATTTTCGGTGAATGCAGAAGGTGCCATCAGCTATCAATGGCAGAAAGATGGTGTTGATATTTCAGGAGCCAATGCTGCCAGCTATACCACCGGCACATTGAGCGCTGCGGATGATGGATCAAAATATCAAGTCATCATTACCAATGACAATGGAAGCGTTACAAGCACAGAAGTACTTTTATCGGTGGCATCAGCAACAGCCCCCCCAACGATTACCGCACAGCCGTCTGATCAGAGTGTTGCGGTAGGCGCAACTGCCACGTTTTCCGTGGCGGTATCAGGTTTGGATGTACGCTATCAATGGCAGAAAAATGGTGTTGATGTTTCAGGGGCCAATGCTGCCAGCTATACCACCGGTACATTGAGTATTGCGGATGATGGATCAAAATATCAGGTCATCATGACCAATGATAATGGAAGCATTACAAGCAGCGAAGTGCTTTTATCTGTGCTACCACTCCCAACGATTACCACACAGCCGTCTGCTCAGAGCGTCGCTGAAGGCACAACTGCCACGTTTTCCGTGATGGCATCAGGGGCAGATATAACCTATCAATGGCAGAAAAATGGTGTTGATATTTCAGGAGCAAACGCTGCCAGCTATACCACCGGCACGTTGAGTACTGCGGATGATGGATCGAAATATCAAGTCATCATCACCAATAGTGCTGGAAGCATTACAAGCAGCGAAGTGATTTTATCGGTGGTATCACCCCCAACGATTACCACACAGCCGTCTGATCAGAATGTTGCGGTAGGTGCCACTGCAACGTTTTCCGTGGTAGCATCAGGAGCAGATATAACCTATCAATGGCAGAAAAATGGTGTTGATATTTCAGGGGCCAATGCTGCCAGCTATACCACGGGCACATTGAGCGCTGCGGATGATGGATCAAAATATCAAGTCATCATCACCAATAGTGCTGGAAGGATTACAAGCAGCGAAGTTATTTTATCGGTGGTATCACCCCCAACGATTACCACACAGCCATCTGCTCAGAGCGTCGCTGAAGGCACAACTGCCACGTTTTCCGTGGCGGTATCAGGTTTGGATGTACGCTATCAATGGCAGAAAAATGGTGTTGATATTTCAGGGGCCAATGCTACCAGCTATACCACCGGCACGTTGAGTACTGCGGATGATGGATCGAAATATCAAGTCATCATCACCAATAGTGCTGGAAGCATTACAAGCAACGAAGTGATTTTATTGGTGGCATCAGCAACCGCCCCCCCAACGATTACCACACAGCCGTCTGATCAGAATGTTGCGGTAGGTGCCACTGCAACGTTTTCCGTGCTAGCATCAGGGGCGGATATAATCTATCAATGGCAGAAAAATGAGGTTGATATTTCAGGGGCCAATGCTGCCAGCTATACCACGGGCGCATTGGCTGCTGCGGATCTTGGTACAAAGTATCGGGTCATCATTACCAATACCCATGGAAGCGTTACAAGCGAAGAAGCGACGCTATTGATGATGAGTATGACCGTGGTGCCTTCTGCCTCTGGTTATTCCTACCGACAGCATTACATGCCCGTGTATCTCCATCTGGCGGATGGGCTATCTACGCCTATCAAAAGATACAAATTCGTTTTAAAAAAATCATCCGAGACTGCACCCACAATGAGCGAAGTAATCGCAGGGGCAGGGATTTATCGTTGGATCAACACCACAAAAAAACTGGTACACCTTGCATATGATATTGACTCAGAGATCAAAGCATATCTGGCCACTCAAAAAGACCAACACTCTGTGATGGCAAACCTAGACGCCAACACCCTTAAGTACTTTTTGGAGCCCAATACCGAATACACGCTGTATGCCACAGAAGTAGGCAGCGACAACGCCTCTCTTTCTTCGCACGTTGTAGAAATAAGCCGCTTCAGCACCTATCCAAAGGCTGCACCTCCTCCCAGCGCGTCTCTTAATTTTCCGGTCGCGCGTATTGATGTTCCTGGTTTTGGTATTGATGTTCCTGGTTTTGGGGAAAATACAGGTGGAAAAAACTACCCTTACTATGACCCAGCAGATGATGCTGTTGTATTGGGCTTTGCCATGAATCATAGCATAGTTTCAGGTGTAATCACAGGTGATACTATAACCATGTTTGACACATTGGGCATTAACTCATTGTATGCTGCAAGTCAAAATCGATATGATATTGTAATGCTTAAGTATCTTACCGGATATACTTATTCGGGCACTTATCCTGAAATATCTGGAGCCTCAAATCATACAAAAGCCTTTTTGGTACACGCTCCCATGACTGATAACTCGCTTCTGACGTTGTCGCTGAGTATAATTAATACATTGCACTCTAATAGTGCCTATCAGATAATTTATCATTACCAAAAAGATAGCCAATAATAAAGAGTTGATAATGGAGCAAATATCGCCTTAGTCGCCATGATTAATCGTTGGAAGAAAGCCAAAGTTTTTTCATATAGCCGAAAAATGATAAAATGTCACTGTGTTGTTTCGCTCCTCATGTATGGAATATACACTTCGTCGCTTATGCCTTGTGACATTTTAAATTTAAGAACCCATACCAGCACTGTATGGTACTGTACAACTACTGGATATTAATAAAACTAAAAGCGCTTCTTATTTCATCCCTTCTTAAAATGTTTGCGCGGGCAAACTTTCTCATTTTGTAATATCGGCTCAATAGGTTTGTATTTTTGACAATATGTCGCATAATAGCGGCTTTCTCAAAAAAACACTTCTACTGTTGAATTATCATCTTACATTTTCAAAAATATTATGGCAACTAAAAGAACTTACCAGCCTTCAAAAATCAGCCGTGTACGACTTCACGGCTTTCGCTCTCGTATGTCAACACGCGGTGGGCGTGCTGTGATTAATGCACGCCGAGCCCGTGGCAGAAAGTACTTGGCACCTACCGCAACACGATAATCACTTCAAAGGATTGCGGCAAAGCCTGAATAAGGCTTTTATAGAATCTCTAAAATACGTCGAAAAAAGTTCCAGAAAATTGGATTTTTTGAGATGCGTTTTCTAACGAAACAGCGTATCAAGCGTCAACAAGACTTTCGTCGTGCTCTAAAAGGTCAGCACTATCGATATGATGGGTTGATCGTCAATCGCATTGAAAGCCCCCGTTGTGACTCGGAGCCATTAAACTCAAAAGTTACTGCTCCTTCTCGTTTAGGCATTATTGTTTCGAAGAAGGTTATACGAAAAGCCCATCAACGAAACCGTCAAAAACGCCTTATCCGCGAGGCATTTCGTTTGCGGCAACATGATATTCCAAAAGGGGAGGACTGGGTGTTTGTGATTACGTGTTTTAGCAACGAAAATACTTTACGCGACCATATTCAGCAATTTTGGGATTGCTTAGACACGCTTTAGCAACAGTCTTGCGAGACTTTCCATACACATCTGTGGGGGGGGTCTAGGCTGTTTGTATATAGCCGAAAAATGATAAAACGTCACTGTGTTGTTTCGCTCCTCATGTATGGGATACACACTTCGTCACTCACGCCTTGTGACATTTTAAATTTGTCTCGCTATAGAGTCTATGTTTTTATCTCTGTCTGCAGCATCTCTAATACTGATTGGGTTTCAGGGCGACAATGATGCCACAAAAAAAAGGATTCTGCCGCTTGCTCAACCAACATCCCCAACCCATCGAAGAACACCAAGCGATGCTTTTGTGCCCATTGTCGTACTGGCGTATCCCGACCATATATCATGTCATACACAACGGTATTAGGCTTCATTAGATTATCGGGTAATTGTAAAACATGACTATCGATTACGTTTAATATTGCCGAAGTGGCATTAATAATTAAATCAAATGGTGGGAGTTTCGCCAACTGTTCAAGTGAACAAGCTTCAGGTCTTGTTGAAAAATGATGAGACTCTTGAGGTAATGATGATATCCATTGTTTCAACTTGCTCACCGTACGATTCGCAACCGTTAAGCGGGCTGGATTGACATCACATAAGTTGCCCAATACACCACGCGCTGCTCCGCCAGCACCCAGTAACAAGATAGATTTTTGCGATAGATTGTCTATGTTTTTTTGCTTTAAATCGCGCAATAGACCAATGCCATCCGTATTGTCGGCATGCAATCGATTGTGTTCATCCCACCACAACGTGTTTGCAGCACCAGCTTGGTAAGCTGCACAATGGCGTTGATCTGCAATGTTGTACGCTTCATCTTTGAAAGGAGCCGTAACATTAGCCCCGATACCGCCATTTGCACGAAATTGTACCAATATTTCACGAAGCGTAGTAGGCACTTCAATAGCGCGATAATGAATGTGAAGGCCCAACGATGCAGCAAAGGCCTCATGAATTTTTGGTGATTGGGAATGGTGTATTGGGCGACCAAATACGGCATATTGTTCTGTGGTATGAGTTTTCATTATTTTTTGGTGATTGAGAGAGGGTGTTAAACTTGCTTAGAAAGGCCATAATCATCACATGGGGTTTCATTGAGTCCGATTGAGGCTACGTTCTATGTCGCGCAAAAAACCGCGCAGTAATCGCACTTCTTGACGTTCTAACGACAAGCGGTGTAATAGGATTCTGATTTTTGCGTACATTGGCATAGGTTTTTCATGCGACATAAATGCAACACGCTTCATCAAAGTTTCAACGTGGCTAACCAGATGTTGGATATCGTCATGAGTGGCCATTTCAGATATACGATCGAATGATTCTGAAACGCGATCATCCAGCATTGCAAGGCGAGCCTCATAGCAGATTAATTGTACAGCACTGGCAAGATTCAGTGAGGAAAAATCAGGATTGACAGGTATGGTCACCAAACGATGGCATTGCCACAGTATTTCATTTTCTAAACCATGACGTTCGTTGCCAAACACGAATGCGGTCGGTTGGTGAACCGCTTGTTCGCGCCACTGGGCAACGGCTTGACGTACACTTAACACGGGTGGCATATGATCACGAACACGAGCAGTTACGCCAAAAACCAATGCACAATCAGCCACCGCACTGGCTATGTTTTGATGCATGCGTGCAACATGTAAAAGTGGTTTTGCCCCAACAGCCATTTCATCCGCTTTGGCATGGGGAAATGTTTTGGGTTTTACCAGTGAAAGATGCGAAAATCCCATTGTGGACATTGCACGAGCCGAAGCACCAATATTGCCCGGGTGTGATGTTTCCACCAACACGATACGCGTACGATCAAACGCGTTTTTAGCCTCTGATAATCGTTTCGAGTTATCACTCACCTTCGTTGTAGAAACAGAAGAAGCCATGAATGGATAATGCTTAAATACACTGCTCAAAATGCGAAGCAAGTATAATTATTGTGGGCAAAAAATAAAATTTTATATAGCTACAATTCACACAAAAGTTTGTTAGCACTCCAACTCCACTTCCCAATCATCAGACGTAAGTCCAATGGCTTCCATCGCTTGAATTTTCCAACACCTTCAGGAACTGAAACTGTCGGCATACTGACAATGGAACCAATGAAATGTGTTCGTGGATTTTCCATTTCACTAAGCTCAACGAGATCTTCCCAGAGAACCTCCCACTCTTTGCTTGTCCATGAGTAGGTTCGTTGAAAAAGCGGCATGATATACTGCTTTGTCCCTTCAATGATCTCTCGCAGATTGGTTTCTTTTGCTTGCATGGGTAGAGATTCCTATAAAAAACCTTTAAAAAGGCAAACGGATGTTTGGCTTGCAGCGCCGCAATTCACGCGCGAATACCGCTTGAATATGCTTGAGGCTTGGTGGATCAATGGCTTCAAAACGCAGTACCAATACAGGTGTTGTATTGGAAGCCCTGACCAAACCAAAGCCAAATGGAAATTCTGCTCTTATACCGTCAATGCTATTAATTTGTGCATCGTCAAACTGCCCATTTTTTTGCATTTGTGCGACTAATGCATGGGCTTCCCCTTCGCCACATGTGATATTAAGCTCCGGCGTACTGGCCCATTTAGGGAATTGTGCAAGCCACTCATCAAGATTTAGGTTTTCTTTGGCCAGAATTTGCAATAATCGCGCTGCTGCATAAACAGCATCGTCAAACCCAGGCCAACAATCATTGAAAAAAATATGTCCGCTCATTTCTCCGGCTAATTTTGCTCCAGTCTGTCGAATTGCGCGTTTGATCAATGCATGTCCTGTATGTGTCATTTGAGGAATACCACCATGTTGACGAATCCAAGTGGCCACTTGGGACGAACATTTTACATCGTACAGTACTGTTGCTCCGGGTTGATCGGGCAGCATATGTTCGGCAAATAGCATTAATAATTGATCTCCCGCAAAGACTTGACCTTGTGGGGTAATCACGCCAACGCGATCTCCATCGCCATCAAAGGCAAGCCCCACATCAAAAGGCTGATGACAACGAGAAGCGGTAATCTTTGCTCGAATATCGACTAAATTCTTTTCGTGAGAAGGGTCAGGATGATGATTCGGGAATCGACCATCAATCTCCTCAAATAAAACATCCACAGAACAGCCCATTGCAGTGAATAAAGTACGAACCATTACCCCAGTAACGCCATTACCACAATCCACGATGATTCTTAAAGGGCGCGATAATGGTACGTTTTCTACAATGCGTGATCGATAGTGTTCTAAAAAATCCAGCGATGACTCCGTGCCTCCAGAGCGATCGATAAACATTTTCTTGGAAATGCGATCACGCAATGCCTCAATGCGTTCTGCCGCCAGTGTTTCGCCGGCAATCATCATTTTACAGCCATTGTACTCAGAAGGATTATGCGATCCGGTGATCATGACACCATTCTCCCCTGTAAATTCATGCGCCGCTAAATATGTTGCAGGTGTTGGTAGCATACCCAACGTACGTACATGCGCTCCGCCATGCTTTAGGCCGTCAATGAGTGCGCGCGAGAGAGAGCCCGCAGATAATCGACCATCCCAACCAACCGCAATCTCATGATGACCCACGGAGGGATAAGCAAGAATCACTTCTTCGGCTAACGCACGACCTATGTCACGCATCAATGCAGCATCCAGTGTTTCGCCAACAATACCACGAATATCATAGGTTCGAAAAATAGCTTGAATATCCTTTGTTAACATTATATGATGACTCCATGAAAATGGTACAGCAGAATGCTTTTTCGTTTTATCCGAAAACGTATTTCATGCGAAGACAAAACGATGCTGGATGTCTGGAAAGCATAAGAACTGAAGGTTTTAGGTCAAAAACGCGTGGGTTAATGTATTTCTGGCTTTACCCAAATGGTGTTGCATGGCTTGAGAAGCTGCTTCAGCATTACGGGCTTTGATTGCTTCAACTATTTTTCGATGTTGTAAATTATACATTTGAATGCTTGTTTGGTTTAAAGTCAAACGACGCATACGAGCCCATTGCCTTTGGTCTCTCACCTTAACAATTTGCGACATCATTTTGATAAGCAAAGGATTTCCTGTAATTTTTGTAAGATATTCATGGAAGGTACTATCAATTTTGGAAAACTGGATAGGACTGTGAACACTATCTTCCATTGCATTGATCAATCGATCAAGCTGAAGCAGATCAGTGGGTCTTGCTTTCATGACCACCAAACGGCAGATATGTGGCTCAATGGCAAAGCGTGCATCAATCATTTCAAGTGGTGTTGTTTCTTCAATGTCCTTGAGTGTTTCGCCAAACTTTGGTGACAACACATAGGTACCACTTCCATGCCGAACTTGAACCAGTTGCTCTTGCTCGAGGATTCGAAAAGCTTTAAGAACTGTGGCACGTGTTACCCCAAAACGGATTGATAAATTATGTCCCGAAGGCAAACGATCCCCATTGAGATAGCGCGTTTGTTGGATAATTTGACGGCGCAATAGACTGGCTATATCTGTGGCCCTCATTTTATCAGTCTTCAGATTATTCATCTGCATATCTCTGTACAAAGTACTTAATCGTTGGTAGATTTTGATCACGAATGGCGTTTCCTCAATACATTCTTTCTCATTCTAGTGCAATAAACGGATAGTACACATTGCGATACCCATAAAATTCGTCAAAAATAGGGCTAATGTGTAAAAAACTAAACACAAAGTATCGATAAACCTTAGATAGAGTAACCCATAAGTTCATAAAACCCTTTTTTTGGTTTATCATTATAGTACACATGCTTGGTAATCATTGTACTCGCTGTTTCGTTGGATAAATAGCCTCTTCAGCATAATAAAAACAAACCTTTGTATTACAATCTTTTTGATCATGGGTGTTTTGTCAACTTGTTTTTCGCCTTTTATAATACCGACAATACATTTCTAAAAAGCCAAGCTGCTACATTTGTAATGGTTTTTAAACCCCGTTTTTTGGATGAAAGTGCAAGATAAGGAACACGATGAGTACGCCCGCTGAAATTAAAAACAATGCAGAACTCAAAATGCAAAAATCGATTGATAAGCTGAAAATGGATTTGGGTAAAGTACGCACTGGTCGGGCTCACACGGGGATTTTGGATCATATTACAGTTGATTACTATGGAACACAAACGCCTGTGAACCAGCTTGCCAGCATTACCTTGGCAGATGCGCGTACGATTACAGTATCTCCATGGGAAAAACCATTGGCCCCAGCTATTGAAAAAGCTATTCGTAATGCAGACCTAGGATTAAACCCTGTTGGGGAAGGCGCCATTATTCGTATTCCAATGCCAGCACTTTCTGAGGAGCGACGTCGTGATTTGGTAAAAGTGATTAAAAATGAAGCTGAAAATACGCGCGTGGCAATACGTAATGCTCGGCGTGATGCCAATCAAGCATTGAAAGAGGCCGTCAAGACCAAAACCCTATCAGAGGATGACGAAAAACGCGGCGAAACCGAAAATCAAAAACTGACAAAAACCTATATTGAAATCATCGATAAACTACTCCTTGAAAAAGAGAAAGAACTCATGGCCATATAGTGCGATCCATCCATGATGTCGCATTTTCCAGGATGACCAGAGATATAACACCCGCAATAATCTCATATCCCTCAACAAAAAACACCAATTAACGATATTGGGTCTTCAATCATCACCTTTGAGTGTTTTTATCTTCCCGCAGATAGTGGTAAACATCGGGCGTGATTTGGCAGTACCTCAAACAAGCATATTTTTAGACGTTTTTTACTTAACAACCATTTTTTATTTGACTTATTTAATTTATGACTACTTTTGAAACATTTAATTTATCGCCCTCTATCATCAAAGCAGTATATCAAAAAGGCTATAAAATTCCGACCCCCATTCAAGTTGAGTCGATTCCCATTGTTCTGTCAGGACAAGATCTTTTGGCAAGCGCGCAAACAGGTACGGGAAAAACAGCAGCGTTTGTTTTACCGATATTGCATAAATTAGCCAATAATGCCTCTATTGCATCGAAGTGTGTTAATGGCAGTAAAAATATTGCCGATAAAAAACCCATACGCGTTTTGGTGTTAACTCCTACGCGTGAATTGGCAGCACAAATAGAATCTTCTGTGCAAAACTATGGGCAATATCTTGATTTACGTTCTGCTGTCATTTTTGGGGGCGTGGGTCCTGTACCACAAATCCATCAGCTTAAACAGGGGGTCGATATTCTGGTGGCGACCCCCGGTCGCTTATTTGACTTGCAATCTCAGGGATATATTGATTTATCCCATATTGAAATATTGGTATTGGATGAAGCCGATCGTATGCTTGATATGGGCTTCATTAATGACGTTAAGCGCATCTTAAGTATGCTTCCTAGCCAAAAGCAAAGCCTTTTGTTTTCGGCAACCTTTGGTCATATGGTTCGTGAATTGGCGCTTTCATTGTTAAAAAATCCTCAGCGTGTTCAAACAACACCTGAAAATACAACTGTACACAATATTGTTCAAATCATCCATCCTGTAGGGCGGGAGTACAAAAAAATGCTGCTGGCCCACCTCATTGAAAAACAGCAGTGGAATCAGGCATTGGTCTTTGTGCGTACCAAATTTATTGCCAATCAAGTTGCCGACTATTTGAATACACAAAATATCACCGCAAAAGCGCTTCATGGCAATAAAAGTCAGATGGCGCGTACGCAAGCCCTTTCCCATTTTAAGCGTGGAACAATCCGTGTGTTGGTCGCAACCGATATTGCAGCCCGTGGCCTTGATATTGAGTACTTATCGCATGTGGTTAATTATGATATTCCCAATGTCCCCGAAGATTATGTGCATCGTATTGGACGTACAGGTCGTGCAGGAGCTACAGGCGAAGCCATCAGTTTGGTGTGCATTGATGAAGAAGGTTTTATGGAGGCTATTGAGGGTTTTATTCATAAGAACATTAAACGTCAGCCTATTGAAGCATTTTCTGCACCGAGCCACGAGAAAGCCCAACCCATTACCATGGGGCGGCAGGTATTATGGGGAGGCTTGGGCAAACCACCTTCACGCGACGTAATGAAATCCGCATCAAAAGAGGCTTATCGCAAGATGATCCAACAACAGAGTCGCCAATCAAGCTCAGCACCATCAAGACGGTACCCTAAGACAACACGCCATTATGTTGAAAACCGTAAAACTCAAAAGCCGGCCTCGAAAAGCCAAGGTCAAAGTCAAGAGCAGCAAGGCGTTACGCATCACTCACCCATACCGTTTGCCAACGAACGCTCACAAGAACGCCGTTATAAATCGAAGCCTCCTAGAGGAAACGTCTATTCAAATGGGGAGAATCGTCGAGATGCGCCTTCTACCAGTCAACAACCCGATCATACACGGACGAGTATTGACCATTGGACAGAAAAATCCAGTTTTCAATCAAGACATCATTACGCTTCGAAAACAGAAAAATCTTTAAAAGATCATCCCAATGTCGTTCATCGCCCGCATCATGCACCTAAAAACCACCGTAGCAACACGCGCAACTTCAGAGCCAAATAAGTTAGTACTCCAAATGCCTTAATTGTACAGTACTATACAGCGCTGGTATGGGTTCTTAAATTTAAAATGTCACAAGGCGTAAGCGACGAAGTGTATATCCCATACATGAGGAGCGAAACAACACAGTGACATTTTATCATTTTTCGGCTATATGAAAAAACTTTTGTATTGGTCCAATACATATTGCACTCTGGGTTATGGGTAAGGAGGTATGTTAGTGGAGAGACGGGGAGGTTATTTTTAGAGGTGACTTTCTTTTTTTGAGGCTTGGTCGATAGGTGAGGTCGTTGTGTGTTGTAGAACACTAGCCATTGTGTTAATTTCTTGTTAAACAGGGATAAGTCACAGAACAGCAAATCCTCGTGGTCATCCACAAACGATTCCTGGATGGTTCGGTTGAAGCGCTCACAATGCGCGTTCATCTTTGGGGTTCGCGGGTAAGTGTGCCAATGCACCCTCTCCTCTTTGTTTAGATACTCTGCAAAGGCCCCCTTAAACTCGCTACCGTTGTCGGTAAGAACTTTGGCTGCTTGCAGGTAGGGAAACTCAGAAACAATCGCACAATGTAACGCCTTGGCGCTTTGACTGTTGGCTCGAGTAGGTGCGAAGGAAAAGGCAATATGCGAGGCAGGATCTATCGCAGTGATTAGATATTTTTTCATCCCATCACGTTGACGGACGATGGTATCAAATGCCAAGCACTCATTGACTTTTAGCGTGAGATGTTTAGGTTTTCGAGCAACGATATTACGTTTGAATGGCCTAATCTTGCCTCGGGAATTAATGCGTTGCGGGGTGACACGCATTTTGTTTGGTGCTCGGGCAATGATTCGACCAATAGTGGAAACAGAGGGCAGATTGATGGTGTTGTATTGACAAAATGGAAGAAGCAGAGCAAAGAGTTTTTCTTTGCCTATATTGGGGTGTAAAGAACGCAGACGGGTAATTTCTTGAACAATGATGGGTGAATAGGAAGGTTGTCGTAGACGATGAGGTTTGGTGGTTTTTTTGCACAGGGCGGCAATATTGCCGCCCTGTGCAAAGAGGTTTGCTTTCCAAGAGAATAGGGTTCTTCTGGAAACATCGAAGGCATCGATGGTTGCGCTTAGTCCATACTTATCCCAAAAGTCGAGAATACGTTTACGTTTAGCGGCGGTGTTGTCCATATCTGCTTCCCTGAAACTTAGAGAAGCTATATGATAAAGGCCTTTTAATCTAAATCCAATATGTTGATACTGCATACTTTGCATCTTGATAAAAAGTGCAATATCTTTCTGAACTTATACAGCACACAAAAGGGCTAAATGGGGCCAAACGGCTAAAAGTGTGTCGCCAACGGTTGTAAAAAAGACAAAAAACGACGATGGAGACCTATCTAAAGTCGGGTATCGTTCACGAATGTTTGATCTGCCGCTGCGTATAAAAGCAGGTTTACCAAAAAGGTCAATCTTGGCACAAACCTTAACTGCGCTTAAATGCGCAGCACGATAAAAGAGAAGCGTGGGCGGGTGATGAAGAGCGATAACATTCTGAAAAAATAACAATACTGGACTATATCACCACAGTATGAGACTAAACACTTAATCTGTATTTCTTGACCGTGTTTTGGTCATTGTGTTAATCTCAAATACCATTTTTTCTAAGGCTTTTGTACGATGGCTCAACTGATTTTTACGCTCGGGAGAGAGCTCAGCCGCTGTTTTAGAGAGATCTTCCAAGCAAAAAATGGGATCATAGCCAAACCCATGATGACCTACCGGATGTTGGGCAATATGTCCATGCCAAAATCCATGTGTTATTAAAGGATGAGGGTCATTATAGCCCCGAATCAAAACACAATAACATACATAGTAAGCGCGACGATCCACTTGACCTTGCAAGGCTTGTAGCAGTTTTTGATTGTTGGCCTTTTCGTTGTTTTTCTCGTTTGGGGTATCGGCATAGCGTGCCGAGTGAATACCCGGAGCCCCACCCAACGCGATCACATTAATACCCGAATCTTCGGCCAATACTGCTGCATTGGTATAACGGCTCACGACTCTTGCTTTATGCAAGGCATTTTCAAGGTAGCTGTTGAAAGGCTCATCTATTTCAGGAACCCCATCTGGCATGGGTAAAAATTGAATGGCTTGCTTTGTAATGTTTGTCGCTTCTTGTATTTTCCCAGTATTGCGTGTCGCAAAAACAACCTTGAATAATGGGGTACGGAAAGAAGCGTATTTTATACCTGTGAGGTTCTTATCTTCAGCCATTATCTCTAAAAAAGCAGGAAAAACAATATAAATGTGTGGGTCGTGCTGGATTCGAACCAGCGACCAAAGGATTATGAGTCCTCTGCTCTAACCAACTGAGCTAACGACCCTAAAATAAGTTTTAGAAATTTTCTGTTAAGTTAATATGATCAACATCATTAAACAATCAGTCAATCTCTGAATGGCCTTAATTCTGTGCTCTGTCTTTATGGGTCAAGAAATATGCGAACTTTTTGGGCACGAGAAGGATGGCGCAGCTTACGCAACGATTTGGCTTCAATTTGCCTAACACGCTCGCGTGTCACATCAAATTGGCGTCCCACTTCTTCAAGGGTATGGTCAGTACTCATACCAATGCCAAAACGCATACGCAATGCTTTTTCCTCACGAAGCGATAGCGTCTTTAATACTTCATCGGTGACTTTTGACAGCTTAGCACGTTCGGCAGATTCCATCGGCATCAGCGCATTTACATCTTCAATAAAATCACCCAACTGAGAATCTTCATCTTCACCGACCGGTGTTTCCATGGCAATCGGTTCTTTTGCAATTCGTAATACTTTGCGTATTTTTTCTTCAGGCATTTCCATATTCTCGGCCAAAGTCGCAATATCAGGCTCTTGCCCTGTTTCTTGCAGAATAATGCGCGAGAAACGATTGAGCTTGTTAATGGTTTCAATCATATGCACCGGAATACGAATGGTGCGCGCTTGATCTGCAATAGAACGGGTAATCGCTTGGCGAATCCACCATGTGGCATAAGTCGAAAATTTATAACCCCGTCGATATTCAAACTTATCGACCGCTTTCATCAACCCAATATTGCCCTCTTGAATTAAATCAAGAAACTGTAAACCGCGATTGGTGTATTTCTTTGCAATGGAAATGACCAAACGTAAGTTTGCAATAATCATTAACTGCTTCGCATCTCGCGTGAGTTTATCGCCATGCATCATGTGATCATGATGGCTGATGATTTCTTCCAACGATAGCCCGACTTCGTTTTCCAAAGCAATCAAGGATTTTTGTTCTTCTAATATAATGGGCAAATAACGCGGTAGGAGCTTTGTATCAATATTTTTACCCAGTTTTGCTTCTTTATCTACCCAACTTAGGTTTATGGCATTTTTACGAAAGTTTTGAATAAAATACGAATGCGGCATTTTACAAAAACGCTCCAGATACGATCGAATATGTCGCTCATGTTTTCGCAGCCGTTCACGAAACGTCGCCATTCTTACGCATTGAGTCTCAATTATTTTGTTGGAAAAACGAAACTTCATCAGTTGTTCGCTAATTTGTCCATACAGCTTCGCCTTTTTCTTTTTTGAACTGACTGAACTGGTTTTTGCGTAGAGGCGGTGTGCAGGTTTGAACTCTTTGAGGGATAATTCAATCAAGCGTTGGATTAATTTTGCTTCATAAGCAGCTTCAGCCTCTTCATCAATCTCGTCGAGTAAGTTGTTGTCGTCATTACTATTGCTGTCATCAATATTTTCATCCATCTCCAAACTGGCTTCGATCTGTTCGGCTTGATTCATATTGGCAATGCCTTCATCTTCAGCCACTAGACCATCAATAAATCCCACAACCTCTATTTCTCCTTTTTCCAACTGTTTGGCTTTTTGCAGTAAATCCGCAATCACCGCTGGGCAGCTCGTGATGGCTGAAAGCATTTCACGCATACCCTTTTCAATTTGCTTTGCAATTTTGATTTCCTGATCACGTGACAGTAGCTCAATATTACCCATCTCACGCATATACATGCGTACTGGATCTGTTGTACGACCAAACTCGTTTTCCAATGTGTTTGAAATAGCTGCTTCTGCTTCTTCTGCGGCCTCGTCGTCATCCACCACTGAAGCCGTAGTCACATTTTCTTTTATCACGCTTTCTTCATCGCTTGGTGCTTCTTCATAACAAGGGATTCCCAAATCATTAAATACAAGCATCACGGCTTCAATTTGATCAGCATTAACAAAATTGGGCAGATGATCACTGATCTCCGCATAGAGCAAAAATGAGCGTTCTTTGCCCAAAATAATCAATTGCTTGATTTTTTCACGAAACTCTGCCAATTCTGCGGTCGAAAGCATTTGCACAATTTGAGGTGAAAGCTCATTACGCTTTTTGGCCAATTTCGCTCTCAAGCGCCCCTCCTTCTGTCGAGCCACCAAAGCTTCTTTTGCAGCATCTTTGATTTGTTTAACTCGATTTTTATCGCTTGCTTGTGAGGTTATCACTTGCTTTGAAGCTTTGCCTCCTGTAGGATTGGCATCAGGGGGCTTAGACACACTTTTGTTTGTTGGTGTGGTTGTTTTTTGGGCTGCCAATAAAGATGACTTTTCGTTTTTATTTTTGATCGGAGCATTAACACGTTTGGTATTTTTGGGTTTAGTGCTTTTAGCTGATGTAGCCACTTTAGGTTCAGCAGTTTTGAGTTCTCTCTGAGATTTTTTGGGTTTAAGATTATTTCCCCGTTTGGCATCTTTGGGTTTAGTGCTTTTAGCCGACGCGATCACTTTAGGTTCAATGGCTTTGAGTTCTCTCTGAGATTTTTTGGGTTTAAGATTATTTCCCCGTTTGGTATCTTTGGGTTTAGTGCTTTTAGCCGACACGATCACTTTAGGTTCAATGGCTTTGAGTTCTCTCTGAGATTTTTTGGGTTTAAGATTATTTCCCCGTTTGGCATCTTTGGGTTTAGTACTTTTAGCCGACGCGATCACTTTAGGTTCAATAGCTTTGAGTTCTCTCTGAGATTTTTTGGGTTTAAGATTATTTCCCCGTTTGGTATCTTTGGGTTTAGTACTTTTAGCTGATGTAGCCGCTTTGAGTTCTTTTTGAGATTTTTTGGGTTTGGGTGGTAATTTTAAAGATTGCACTGTTTTGGAGGATAGAATACGCGCACTAACACCAGAAGTATTCCCCCGTGTGTTTTTTGGCTCATTTTTAGAAAGAGATTTGTCTGCTTTAGCGCGCACTTTTTTTACAGTGGTTTTTTGGATAATTGCCGCTGTAGATTTGTCGTTTTTCTTTTGTGAAGGTTTACCGAGCGTCTTTATGCGACCATTGCTTTTTGAGGCATCTTGCTCTTTTGTGGTTTTTGTTTTGCGTAGCGTCTGCCCTGTTTTTCCTTTGACTGCAGTAAGCGGTTTTTTTGTTAAGGAGACTTTGGTTTTTTTGGGCAATCTGGATAAAGCCGCAGACCGAGAAACCTTATCTGATGCCGATGTTTGTGTCTTTGAACGAGAAAGCTTCTCTTGATTTTTTACGCGTTTTGTCATAATCTATTTCCGATGGATTCGATGGGATTACCAATACCATTTATCCGTATGTATAGTAGTTGGTAATAATGGCTTAGCTAAATCAAAAACGTCCGATAACATCAAAGTAGGCATGATACAATTAGAGTACATAAAATATTATCGGCTACTTATACCACTGGATACAGCTTGGTTTTGTTGAGTGTTGGTAAAACAAGGTACGCTACAGCAGCCAACCCAATATTTTATCATATGCCCCAATTATTTGCTTTCTTTTGCAAACAATTGATCAAGCTTTTGTTCGTAGCCATGATAATCCAAGTGTTCGTAAAGCGCATGACGGGTTTGCATAAGGTCCACCACAGCTTGTTGGGTTCCTTGATTGCGAATGCTTTGATAAACGGCTAAAGTCGATTTCGCCGCAGCGCGAAAACCAGAAAGTGGATAAAGAACCATCGCCACATGATGTGCCTTAAGTTCATCACAATGCCACAGTGGGGTTTGACCAAACTCCGTAATATTCGCCAATATAGGAACTTGCGTAGCATCCGCAAATTGTTGGTATGTTGCCAAGTCTGTTACAGCTTCTGGAAAAATCATATCTGCGCCTGCGGCTACACAAGCGCATGCCCGATCAATCGCAGCGTGTAGCCCTTCTACCGCCAGAGCATCCGTACGCGCCATAATGACAAAATCATCATCTATTTTAGCATCAACCGCTGCTTTTATCCGATCCAGCATTTCTTGTTGCGAAACAATGGACTTATTCGGACGATGTCCACATCGTTTGCTCATGACCTGATCTTCAATATGGCAAGCTGCTACACCATAACGGGTCAATAGCCGAATGGTTCGGGCAATATTAAAGGCACTGCCAAAACCAGTATCAATGTCTACAAGTAAGGGCGTATCACATACATCGGTAATTCGTCGAACATCGGTCAATACATCATCCATCGTACTGATACCCAAGTCTGGTAAACCCAGTGAGGCCGCTGCAACACCACCGCCAGAAAGATAAATAGCCCGATAACCCGATTGCTTGGCCAACAACGCAAAATATGCATTGATTGCCCCTACTATTTGCAACGGTTTCTCCTCTTGGAGTGCTAAACGAAACTTTTTCCCTGCTGAATTTTTCATGATACAGTCATTGCCTTAAATCAAAGGGTCGCAAAATGTTCTCAACGTTATCACACAGAAAAAAACATTTTCAAAATTGTCATAGTGTTTCTTTTTATAAAGTCGTACGAGAAATACAAAACAGTCTTTGTGGGGTGCTTATGTATTTTCTGTTTCTTTCATCTTGTCGCGGCAATATTTTTCCACCTTTTTCTCTACGCGAGATTGCTTAAGGCGAGAGAGGTAATCAATAAACAGCATACCTTCCAAATGATCGTACTCATGTTGAATACAGGTCGACAATAACCCTTCGGCACTGAACTCGAATGACTTCCCGGTAGAATCTTGGGCGCGTATCGTAATACATTGCGCGCGCGTAATGGAGGCATAGTATCCGGGAACCGACAAACAGCCTTCTTGATATTCAAACTCCCCAATGCGTGTTACCCATTCAGGATTAATAAAAACATGCGGCTGATCACGTGTTTCGGAAGTATCCACCACAAAGATTCTTGAAGATTGTCCAACCTGTGGAGCTGCTAATCCAACACCATTATGATGGTACATCGTCTCCAACATACTGTCCAGTAATGTCTTGAGTTTTTCGTCAAACTGGTTGACGGGCTGCGTCGGTAAACGCAAACGTGGATCAGGATAAATAACGAGTTTAAGTACAGGCATGTTGCAAATCTGATAAAATATCAACGATATTGTTTATTTATTATAAAAAATGTTTTGCAATTGTGTCGATTGTGTTCATAATAAGGTATGAGGTATGTTCGTTTACCAAGATGCTCATATTGGAGAATCCAAGAAACATTGTAACTCACATATGATTGATTATATGTTTTTACTTGCCACTGTCATATCGTCCTTATTTAATATTTTTCAAGGGGTGTCTACATTGTTGATATGGCTTGAAAAAGCATATGAGCTTTAAATTGTTTTTTTTAGGTTATAAGTTATATGAAATATCTATTCTGTCTACCGATGTGTATTGTTCGCTGTCGTTATCTCTTGTTGCCGTTTTTTTTGGGCATTACTACCCTGCTTTTATCTGGAATGGTTTTTGCACAACAAAATCCTCAATATGATCCTGTTTATAAACCATTATTTCAGAAAAACACTTCATCTCCATTGTTTCAATCAAATCGTACGACGACTCAAAGTAATAGGCCTCAACAAAAGATTTCTCCGGCAGATTCTCCGGGCTATTATGTTGTTCAACCTGGTGATACGTTTTATTCCATTGCTCAAAAATTTCTTACCGATATGAGTCAGTGGGAACGTATTTGGGAATTACCCGCTGGAATGTCTTTGACAGAAAATATTGCACTAACACCAGGCAATACGGTCATGTTATTCAAAACGCCCAACAACATGATGCGTCTTAAATTATTATCTTATAAAAAACAACAATTTGGGGGGGAAAATAATGTTGTTTTGCCAAAAACGACCAACATAACAACACTTCCCACCAATGTAACGGCCCATAAAAAGATATCCGCCAGTCGCCCTCAAGCAAGACGGCATGGTCCGTACTATGGTGTTAAAACCGGTGGCAATCGTATCAAGTTATCACCAGTTGCTTGGAGTACAAGCATTAAAGATAAGCCGGTTTTACCTTCCGATATGATTGATCCGTTTAAGGTATTTGCCAAAGTTGTACCGTATGCTGATATTAAAGGAGCGCCTATTATTGCAGGGTTTGTTGATAATCGCCTTCTCGGTTATCCGGGTAAAGAAATTTTTATCCGAGGAAAAATCGATGAAAATATTCAAGAATGGTATGTTTATCGACCTGCAGAGCAGCTTATTGATCCTGAAACCTTTAAATCGTTGGGTTATGTCAGTCGATTGCAAGGCATTGTAAGGCCTATTAAGCGCGCTGAAGGTATATATGCATTCAAAGTCATTGGAGGTTATATGGAGTTTGAACGGGGTGCCCGCTTGATTCCTGTGGAAAAAGGCGTGCCTTATCAAGATTATTCCTATCAAAAACCCGACTCTGATATTTCAGCACGCGTTGTTGGTGTCTACTCGGGCAATAATATTACCACACAGTTTGGTACCGTTATTATCAATCGTGGTGAGGAAGATGGTGTAAAGCGAGGCGACCTTTTTACCTTGATGAGCTATAAGCCTCTTAGCTATCAAAACGAAACTCCGATTAACGATATCCCTATCAGTGGTTATGGGCGTATCTTTGTGTATCGTGTTGAGTCACATACCGCATTTGCTCAAATTCTTGAAAGCGAAGGAGAAGTTGTACTCTACGATTATGTAAGACCCATTTCAGGTGATACAATAGAAAATGGAGATGATTTATTAGCCAACAATAACACATTGACCAATGAAAATTCTGCCGCAGAACAAAAGGCCGATCACATTGTGTCATCATCTCCTCGCCAAAACAAACTCCGCCCTACCAGCGTTTCAACAAATCAACACTCTCCATCGACTCAAAGAAGCACTTATCGACAATAACAAGCCCCCCTTGCTTTCTTTTTAGAGGGATCCCATATGCCTTCTATCTCATATTATTGGCATTGGTTACGTTTGTCTTTAGCCCCAATTCCTAAGCAGGTACAACAAAACATTATTCATCATTGGGGAGACCCAGCTTGTTTTTTTGAGCAATCCCAAAAAGAATGGCGCTCTAGTATTTTGCATCAATATGGTGATGACAAGGGCATGCATATTGTTAAGGCACTGTCCACCGAATTAGAACCAAAGATTGAAAAAGCGCTACTTTGGCAACAAGAAAGCGGAAACCATTTGTTGCTGAATCACACCTTAATCTCCCATGACACACAAAATATTGAGCAAGAAACTACTCAAAGTACCCATTACCCTCAACAGCTTTCAATACTATCAGATGCTCCGATTGTGCTTTATGCAAAAGGGGATTCAGAAGCCCTCAAACTGCCCAGTTTAGCGATTGTTGGCAGCCGCTCGGCCTCATTGTATGGGGAACGTCTTGCTGAAGAGTTTTCACAAGAGATGGCACAATCAGGAATAGCCATTATCAGTGGTTTGGCACTGGGCATTGATGCAGCCTCTCATCGAGGTGCATTAAAAGCGCATGAACATGGCGGTGCTTCTACGATTGCAGTTTTGGCAACGGGCCCCAATATTATTTATCCTTCCAAAAACCGTGCATTGGCCCGTACAATTGCGAATCGGGGGCTTATTCTTACAGAATATCCGTTGGATACAAAACCACGTACATTTCATTTTCCACAACGCAATCGGTTAATTGCGGCGTTATCACTTGGCTGCTTGGTGGTAGAAGCCTCTGCCAGAAGTGGCGCTCTGATTACTGCACGAATTGCCGCAGAACTTGGGCGAGAAGTTTTTGCGATTCCTGGCTCTGTTCATTCACCGATGTCACGCGGTTCTCATCGTTTGTTGCGTGAAGGCGCGAAACTTGTCGAACAAACTCAAGATATTTTTGAAGAACTCCATACCCGGTTGATTCCTTTTATTAGAGCAAGCGAAGCTCAAAAACCCCCGATTGATCAATCATTAGAGCTTCTTACCCCCTCCAGCGAAAAAGAATCCACTCAAAATGAAGAATATACCCTTGAGGTCAAAAAGACACCCCTTAAAAAGCGTAAAACCAAAAACCCACCATCGGCAAAAAAGCCTAAGCCATCGAAGGCAGCATCCCCGCATACTGACAATAATACAACCGCGCCATCGACACGAAACGATTTATTGGAGCGTATCCCTTATAGCCCTACAGTACTTGACGAGATCGTTGCTGTTGTAGAATGTCCGCTTGCCGATCTTCACGCCCTTTTATTGCAATGGGAAATAGAGGGAGCCATCGAGTCATTACCAGGAGGGCGCTTTCAACGCCTTCGTTAAGGATTCACGAATTGATTGTGGCAAAAACTTATCTTGTATTTTATTTGTTGCTGTTAGCTCAGACCTTTTTTGTAATATCTGCTTAAATATTGAGCAATGAAGAAGCAACCGCTACTTTGCTAAAAAACGTGAAAAAGGGTAGAAATCTTACCAGGAAAAACTATACTGTTTTATTACCAATAGCTTGAAAAAACATCGTACAACATTATTTTTCAGGGGATTTGTGGTATAATCGATTTTTAATCCACTTATTTAAGCCAATAAGACTATGGTGGTTGCTTTGCGATAGATTGGCAAAGTAACCATTTTGTTAGTCATTTTTCCTTATCAGTGGATTTTAAGCTTTTTCGAAAACATTTTTTGATAAATACCTTTAAAGGAGGATTGATAATGAAAAAATTATTGAGTATATCCGCCATTGGACTCGTACTGGCTTTGTCTGTACAGGTGAAGGCGGCTGACAGCAAAGACCCCATTGTTATTCCAACACACAACTGGTCAAGCCAGATAGTGATGTCTCACGTTGTTGGAAAAATGTTTGAAAGCATGGGAAATAGCGTTGAGTACGTATCTACCGACTCACAAGCAGTATATGAATCTGTGCGTTTGGGCGATGTTACGCTTGAACTGGAAGTGTGGGAAGGCGCTTTTGGGGTTGCTTTTAACAAAGCGCTCGAAAAAGGAGGTTTGCATGATGCAGGAGATCATAATGCAACAACTCGTGAAGATTGGTGGTACCCTATGTGGAGTAAGGAGGCATGTCCTGGCCTACCCGATTGGGAAGCTCTTAATGCTTGTGCTGAAAAGTTTTCAACGCCAGAAACTGGTAAAAAAGGACGCTTTTTAGGAGGACCTGTCGATTGGTTAAAGCATGATGCTGAGCGGGTTGAGGCCTTAAAAATGGACTTTGTGGTTGTCAATGCTGGTTCAGCTGCGGCACTTTGGGCCGAGTTGGCATCTGCCAAGAAAAGCAAACGTCCCGTTGTGATCTTTAACTGGACTCCAAACTTTGTTGAGGCAGTTTATCCAGGTGAATTTGTGGAGTTCCCCAAATATTTCGAAGGATGTAAGGATGATGCCTCCAAAGGTACAAATCCTAATGCAACCTATGATTGTGGCAATCCTGCAAATGGATATTTGAAGAAGGCCGCTTGGGATGGTATGAAAGACAAATGGCCTGCTGCTTATAAGGCGCTCACAAAAATCTCTTTTACCAATGCCCAAATTGCAGAAATGGCAAAAATGGTCGATGTGGATGAATTAGAGCCTGAGGAAGCTGCTGCTGCTTGGTTAAAAGCCAATCAAAAAGTATGGAAACCTTGGACAAAGTAAAACAGTATTGTTTTTTATTTTTAAATGAGATGAAGCATGACTGACTAAAAAGTTACTCATGCTTTATTGATCAATCTCTTCTAATGGGTTGATAAAGTTGCTGGAATAAAAAGGCCGCACAAAAAATATCTGAACGTAAGTGAAGTTTTTTTGTGCGCTCCCACTTCTCCTAGTCCTGGTTGCGCTAAATCATAGAGACCCCACATAATATGTCCTCTAAAAACGAAATTAACGCTGATCCTATTATTTCTTGTCATGGCGTCTGGAAGCTGTATGGTCAAGATCCAAAGGCTTATTTGAAATCTATGGATTTGCAGAATAAGCCTCCACCTGATTTTGCGAATATTCAAGCAGATGGTTACATTGCCGCAGTGCGTGATGTATCGCTTTCAATTCAAAAAGGCGAAATGTTGGTGGTGATGGGATTGTCAGGGTCAGGCAAATCGACTTTGGTCCGTTGTTTTTCTCGTCTCGTTGATATTACAGGTGGTGCCATTTACATTGAAGGGCAAAACATTGCTAACCTTCACGAAAAAGCATTAATTGACTTGAGACGTCAGAAAATGGGCATGGTCTTTCAAAATTTTGCTTTGCTACCAAACCGCAATGTATTGGATAATGTGGTTTTCCCACTTGAAATGCGCGGTCAACCACTTCATGACCGGCGTCAACGGGCACTTGAAATGATTAAGTTGGTCGGACTTGAAGGACGTGAGGCCTACTTTCCCCGTGAATTATCTGGTGGTCAGCAACAACGGGTAGGTATTGCACGTTCGTTGGCCATTGAACCCGATATCTGGTTTTTAGATGAACCTTTTTCAGCCCTTGATCCTTTAATACGCAGTGATATGCAAGATGAGTTTTTGCGTTTGCAGGCCATGCTAAACAAAACCATTATTTTTATTACACATGATTTTGATGAAGCACTTCGGTTGGCTGATCGCATTGCTATTATGAAAGATGGTGCTGTTGAACAAGTTGCGAAACCCGATCAAATTACCCTTAATCCACAAACCGAATATGTTGCCCGTTTTATTCAAGATATTGATCAATCGCGAGTTGTTCGTGCACGCAGCATTATGGCAGCCCGAGAAGCCGAAGACGCCACTGAAAGCCCTGTTTTAGCGCAATCAACTTTGCGTGAACTGGCGCCTCAGTTAATGGATGATATGCGCGAACGAATCCCCATTGCTAGTGATACTGGTGAACTTGTAGGTACTCTGATACGGCGTGAGGCACTTTCGATTTTATTTTCTTAAAAAACTTCTTTTGAAACCGCTTTTTTGAGAAGGGCGTATTTTTGGTGATTCATGTTGTCTATAAAGACACCAAATACTCTTTCAGTTAATGCTTCCTTAAGAACCTCAACAAATATGGAAACCTCAGTATCATCGTTTAGTCGCAATGGTATCGTGGTACCCGGTATTCCCAACCTACCGGTCGGTGTGGAGCGCTACTGGTTTGAGGGTGGGGGCGTGCGGGCACTTCCTATTCATCCTGGCGATCACATTCATATTGATAATGTAGAAGGCTTGCAAGCATGTCATATAGTCATTTTTGATACGCAAGGACATAGTCGTGTTGAGATGATGGGCGCAGATGCAAACGAAGCTATTTCAACAGCCGCTATCATGCAGATGATTGATCAGGCTAAAGACAATACCATCACAAATGGATTTGAATCGGAAGCGCTACGTTTCAAACACGCGCTCGAGCATGCTCGCATAGATCTTGCCCATGCACAAGCCTTATCGGTATTTCCAGCAGATGTACCTATGAGGATCAAGCGTTCAATGACGTCAGAGGTAGAAGGCATGATATTGTTGGCGCTTCCAGCCTCCCCGATGCGCCCAGAAAGCAGTGATACAACAAGCACCATCATGTTGGATATCCAACGCGCGAATGTTGTTGCCTCAGATCATGATGCACTATCCACGACGCCAACACCGTTGGCTAATCCGATACACGATCATCATATTTTACCCGGTCATGCCAAATCCTATGAAGTGAAAGTGGGCCAATATATTCAGATCATCGATATTCAAGGACGACAGTGTTCTGATTTTCAAGCATTTTCGCTCAAAGCGCTTGAGCAGGGTTTTGAAAATGAAATTGATCCGACAACCACTCGATCTTTGGGGGGATTGTTATATCCTACCCCTGGTCTTTATGCAAAATATTTTAATGTTGATCATGAACCGTTGATAGAGATTGTACACGATACCTGCGGTCGGCATGATACATTTGGTCTTGCTTGTACAGCACGTTATTATGAAAATATGGGGTATTTGGGTCATGTTAATTGTACAGACAATATCAATAAAGAGCTACAGGCTTGGCACATTAAGCCACGCCGTGGTTGGCATGCGATCAACTTCTTTTTTAATACCTTACTTGATGCGCGCTATGCGCTATTGATGGATGATCCCTGGTCTCGCCCGGGTGACTATGTACTGCTAAAGGCACTAAGTGATCTTGTATGCGTAAGTACGTCCTGTCCATGTGATGTGGATCCAGCCAATGGATGGAATCCCACCGATATTCAAGTGAGAACCTATGACAAGACCATGTACGCTAAGCGTTCAATCGGTTGGCGTAAAACTACGGAGGCTCCTTTGCAACAAACTCAAGAAACAGCTTTTCATGCCTGCTTTAGCCGCTATACGCGCAGTTTTATTGAATACAACGGTTATTGGCTAGCCCGCGATACGCATACAGATGGGACAATTGGCGAATATTGGGCCTGTCGTGAAAAAGCAGCCATTATGGATCTTTCGCCACTTCGTAAATATGAGATTACTGGACCTGATGCAGAAGCATTATTACAATACTGTGTTACGCGAAATCTCAAAAAACTGGCCGTTGGTCAGGTGGTCTATACCGCGATGTGTTACGAACATGGCGGGATAATTGATGATGGAACAGTCATGCGGCTTGCCGATAATAATTTTCGTTGGATAGGCGGAAACGATCAAAGTGGTATTTGGCTACGTGAACAAGCAGAAAAACAACAATTGAACGTTTGGGTTCGTTGCTCCAGTCATCAATTGGCCAATGTTGCCGTACAAGGCCCACGCTCACGAGATATATTGTGCCAAATCTTTTGGACACCATCAGAGCAGCCGACTATTAATGAATTGGGCTGGTTCCGTTTTTGCGTTGCCCGTGTGGGTGATATGCATGGTGTGGCGTGCGTTGTTAGCCGTACGGGCTACACGGGTGAGCTCGGCTATGAGGTTTTTTGTCATCCAAAGGATGCCAATCAAGTATTTGATGCATTGATGGAAGCTGGGAAGCCCTATGATCTCACGCCACTTGGCTTAGCTGCATTGGACATGCTTCGTATAGAAGCTGGTTTAGCATTTGCGGGTCAAGAGTTTAATGACCAAACGGATCCATTTGAAGCCGGTATTGGTTTTACTGTGCCACTTAAAACGAAGGACGACGCGTTTATAGGTAAAAGTGCTCTGATTCGCCGCAAGCAACATCCAATGCGCATGTTCGTCGGATTGAATGTTGAGGGTGGTATTGTCCCTTCACCTGGAGACTGTTTACGAATAGGGCGTGCTCAAGTGGGAGAGATTACTTCCGCTGTGAAGTCACCAATTCTTGGTAAGGTCATCGCATTGGCGCGTGTTGATGTACAATATGCTGAACATGGAACAAAGATTGAAGTGGGGCAACTTGATGGTCAACAAAAACGCATTAAGGCCTCTGTATGCGCATTTCCACATTTTGATCCCACCAAAGAGCGGGTAAAAGGCAATTATGGATAAAAACTTATAAGTTAAGGGCTTTTTTTCGGTCTTTAGCCCAACGCAGCAGCAAGTGATCAATCATTAATCCCATAAATGCCACACACAATCCAAGCACCAAGCCTTTACCAACATTCGTCGATGATAAAGCTCGTTGCATCTCCTGACCTAAATCTTGTGTACCGATAAATGCCGCGATAATCACCATAAAGAGTGAAAACATGACGGTTTGGTTAAGACCCACAACCATGGTAGGGACCGCCATGGGAAGTTGAACCTTCCAAAGCTTTTGCCACATATTGGCCCCGGACATTTCAGCCGACTCAATCAAAGAAGCAGGGACCCCACGAATACCTTCAATTGTATAGCGTGTCATTGGGACAATCCCATAAATGATCACAGCTCCAATTGCTGCTACATCATTGACCCCAAATAACATGATCACCGGAATCAGATAAATAAAACTGGGAAAGGTTTGCGCTGTATCGCAAGCCAACAGTACCCAGACGGCTCGCTTCTCTCGCGTTCCCGCCCAAATTCCCAGTGGAATACCAATCATCATGGCCATGAGTACAGCCACTGTAACCATATATGCCGTGATCATAGCACGATCCCACCAACCAGACATGGCAATCAACGCAACAAAACCGATACAAACCCAAGCTGATGTTCTTTTACCCACCATCCAGCCTATGGCTGCGACAAGCAGTAAAATAGACGAAAAGGGTGCCCATAAATACGCATCTCGTAGCGGTACAAACACATGATTGATTAAAAAACCGCGTAAGGCATAAGTTAACGGATCAAGCAAATGCACTATGCTTCCGACCCAATCATCCAATATTTTAGAAAATGTCATGGCATCGCTTCTATTGATTTTTTTTGCGCCATCCCATAAGTACGCCAACAAGAATGTCAACAATGAAAGTGCTATCCATATTAATAAATTTTTATGGCGTTTCCAGAAAGCCGTGTTACGTTCATGATGCACAGGCTGTTTTTCTGCCCATGCACGTGAACAACGATCCAAGAAAATGGCCAACAATACAATGGTAATTCCAATTTCAATGGAGCGACCAATTTTTAAAGCTTGTAACAATTGCAACAATTTTTGTCCCAAGCCGGGCATTCCAATAAAACTGGCAAGTACCACCATAGCCAAGCATTGCATGATGACTTGATTCACCCCTACCAAAATGTCATTACGAGCTGTAGGAATACACGCATAGCGCAGTACTTGCCACTTTGTGGCACCGCAAAGCTGTGCACTTTCAATCACTTCTTTTGCCACTTTTTTCAAGCCCAACAATGTCATACGAATCATTGGGGGGGTTGCAAAAATAATGGTTACAATTGCACCGGCCTTTGGTCCTACCCCAATAAAGACAACCACTGGAATCATATAGGAGAAGTGGGGCAAAGACTGTGCGATATTCAACACCGGATTAATAAAACGTTCAAGCACAGGCTTTACCCAAGCAAGTACCCCAATGATCAATCCAATAAATACGGCAAAAGGAGTAGCCACCACAATGACAGAGAATGTTTCCATCGCCCATTTCCATTGTCCCAACAACGCAATCCATACAAAAGTTCCACCTGACAATAAGCCCAAACGCCAACCTTTGAGGCTGTATCCCACCATAAATGCAGTGATTGCAATAAAACTCCAAGGAAAAGGACCTATGCGTGGCCACCGGCTTTTGCCATAAAGAAGATTGGCACTTATATCCAAGCACCACTCCACAACAGCGGCTATCCCACGGGTAACATATACCAACCCCAAATCATCACGCACAAAATCAAATAAAGCATTGATCCAAGCCGCAAAAGGAAATACCATCCATGCTGGGGGACGAACCAAGCCGTCTGGCAATACAGCTTTTGCAAGCAAAAGAAACGCAACCACACCCAACAGAACAAACCCCATGTGTCCTGTGGGAAAAGCTGAAAAACGCTGGAGCAGTTTTGACACAAGAATGTCCTTCTAAATTAAAAAACAGGCACTTTAAAAAATAAACTGTACGTATACAAATTTTGACACAAGACTCTTGCGTTTATTGGAGTAAAACAAGAAGAATGACGTTAAAAAATCGTGCAAAAAAACGTATTTTCATCCTTTTTTTATTTTATTATAAAGGAGTTCATGAATTATTTTTATACATTACACAGATTTTGTAAATTTAAACACGGTAGTAAGATAGGCATTTTTTATGACGCTGAATATGCATAGGTGTGATAATATTTAAACGGATGAAGGGAAAGTAAAAAATGACTTAATGATTGACCTTGTTATGAATAGAGGATCAGTTTTTTTAGAAATTCCATACATGGTACAACGATCAAAAAAGCATCTCTCCAATGGCTCAAAAAAGCAATACGTTTTTTAGTGACTCACGTGTGATTGTTTTTACACGGTATCCCTTAGCGGGGCAAACTAAAACGCGGCTGATAAATGCGATAGGCGCAGAAAAAGCGGCTCAACTTCAACGCAGCATGACAATTTATACTGTTAACGAGGCCTATAAGGTCAAGATTTCGGTTCAAATCTGTTTTACAGGCGGGACACACACGCAAATGCAGGAGTGGCTGGGAGACAAACACGAACTGCTTGAACAAGGAGAAGGAGATTTAGGTGCTCGATTGTCTCGTGCTTTTACAAAGGCCTTTGCGCAAGGCGCAAAACGGGTTGTGGTCATTGGAACAGATTGCCCAGATAACCGGGCCTCGAATATTAAAACGTGTTTTCATTGGCTTGAGAAATATCCGTGTGTGATAGGTCCAGCTACCGATGGTGGGTATTATATGATTGGGTTGCGCTATCATCAGCCTGCACTTTTTCAAAACATTCGCTGGGGAACCTCCGATGTACAACGCCAGACGCTGATGGTGGCTAAATCTTATAAGCTGATGCGGGTGCTTAACGATATTGATGAGGTTCAAGACATCTTACCACGTATTTCTGTGGTTATTCCCACTTTGAATGAATCTGAAGATATCACGCGTTGTATTGAAAATGTTAAAATCGCGTTTAATGTTGAATGTATCGTTGTTGACGGTGGCAGTACCGACAATACGGTACAACTGGCTATTGATGCAGGTGCAAAAGTAATGACGCATCATCAAGCCTCGCGTGCACTACAAATGAACTTGGGCGCGAAACAGGCAACCGGGGATATTTTTCTTTTTCTTCATGCCGATTGTGAACTGCCTGACGAATGGGATTGTGAGGTTCGCCAAATGATGAAACGCTCGGATATTGCGCTTGGATATTTTTTATTTAAAATTAAAGATCGCTTTTTTGGAAAGTCGATAATAGAATTTGGCACAAATATGCGTTCCCAATGGCTGGGAAAGCCCTATGGCGATCAAGGGTTGTTTGTTCGCCAAGATATTTTTAGAACAATTAATGGCTATATGGACGTACCTATTCTTGAAGATGTGATATTTACCAAGATGAGTAAGCTACATGGACAATTACAATGTACCCATAAACCGCTATTGACTTCTGGCAGACGTTGGCAAAAATGGGGTGTGTATAGAACGACTCTTTTAAATATTACTATATTAATAGCGGCGGCAATGGGAAGAGATTTACACACATTGGCTTTTGCGTATTCACAAGGAAAAAATCCCTTAACCACTATTTTTCGGAAACCCAATACAAAGAAATGAGTGCACTTATGTCAACAATCAAAATAGGAATGATAGGCGGAAGCGGTTTATACAGTATGCCAGCTCTCAAAAACGTTGTTGAGCATGCCCCTGATACACCTTATGGTAAGCCTTCCGATGTACTGGTGACGGGAACCATTGAAGATATTCCTGTCGTATTTCTTACCCGCCACGGTCTCAAACATCAATGGTTACCTTCAGAAGTTCCTTACCGAGCAAATATCTTTGCTTTAAAAGCACTTGGGGTAAAGTATCTGTTATCTTTTTCGGCGGTGGGGTCGTTGCAGGAAAATATTAAGCCCTGTGATTTTGTCATTCCTGATCAATATATTGATATGACGCGTAAGCGGGAGAATACTTTTTTTGGTCAAGGGGTCGTTGCGCATGTTTCAATGGCCATGCCCGTGTGTCCAAACCTGAGTGCGTTGTTGGCAAGTACTGCGTCAAGTTTGCCGGATGTTCATATACATCGCAACGGAACCTATATTTGTATTGAGGGGCCGCAGTTTTCAAGCTTGGCCGAATCGCATTGGTACCGTTCAATGGGGGCCAGTGTCATTGGAATGACGAATATGCCTGAAGCCAAACTTGCCCAAGAGGCCCAAATAGCTTACGCCACATTGGCGATGGTCACCGACTACGATTGTTGGCATCCACGTGCAGCCAACGTAACCGCTGAAATAGCCATACGTCAGTTGACAAAAAATGCCAGCCAGGCTCAAAAAATTGCAACAATGATTCCGCGATTTATTGCAGAACAATCTCCCGACTCGCCCGCCCATACTGCGCTTAAACAATCACTTGTAACTCCTTTTGAATCGATTCCAGAGACCTATCAAGAAGTGATGAAAGTTTTGTGCCAGTAATGCCTTCTCCGTTTTGACGAGGTATAGCTGTACAGTACCAGATAGTATTTATTATCAGAAATGGATAAACCATGAAAATACGCGAAATCTATCAAAAACAGAAAGACTTTTTTGATACGAACTGTACCAAAGACATTGATTTTAGAATAGCCCAATTAAAACACTTTAAAGCGCTGTTAAAAGCGCATGAAAAACAAATGTATGAAGCAATTGATCAGGATTTTGGAAAATCTGAGTTTGAAACGTACATGTCTGAACTGTCTTTAATTTACCGTGAAATTAATTTGTTTGTCAGAAATAGTCGCAAATGGGCTTGTCGTCAAAAAGTACCGACCCATTTTTCCAATTTTCCGGCAAAGAGCTACATCATCCCTGAACCTTTGGGCAATTCATTGGTGATTGGTGCTTGGAATTACCCATACCAACTTTCTTTAATTCCAGCGCTAAGCTCGCTTGCTGCAGGCAATACGGTCATATTAAAGCCCAGTGAGTTACCCATTCAAACATCAAAGATCTTGGCAAAAATCATTAATGAAAACTTTTCAATGGGTTATTTCCATGTGATAGAAGGCGGTATCAAAGAAACGAGTGATATATTGCAATACTCATTCGATAAAATATTTTTTACAGGAAGTACGGCTGTTGGTAAAATTGTTTATGAATCGGCGGCAAAACATCTAACGCCGGTAACACTTGAGTTGGGAGGTAAAAGTCCAACCTTCGTGCTTAAAGACAGTGATATAGATATCGCAGTGAAGCGCATTGTATGGGCAAAATTTTTAAATGCCGGTCAAACGTGTGTAGCTCCAGATTATGTATTGGTGGATCAAGCCATTGAAGCGACTTTTTTAGAAGCTCTGAAAAATAGAATCAAAGATCAATATAGTGTCCATGATATCAATGATCATTATTTAAAAATAATCAATCATCAACACTTTGATCGACTGGTGAGTCTTATTGATACCACAAAAGTTTTTTATGGAGGGGAAGTCTTTCGAGAAAATAGATGGATTGCGCCTACCGTATTGCGTGATGTTCATTTTGACGATAAGGTGATGCAAGATGAGATTTTTGGTCCTATCCTTCCTGTTTTGGCGTTTCATGATCTTAACGATATTATTAAGAAGGTTAAACAAAGACCCAAGCCTTTAGCCTGTTATATTTATTCAAAAGATCAAAAAATGATTGATCGATTATTAAAAGAAATTTCGTTTGGGGGAGGGGCTATTAATGATAGTCTATTGCATCTGACAAATACAAGCTTGCCATTCGGAGGCGTGGGATTAAGCGGTATGGGGTGTTATCATGGGAAGGCTGGTTTTGATACATTTTCTCATCATAAAAGCATTTTAGATAAATCTCTTTTCTTCGATGCAAGCCTGAAATATCCACCTTACACAAAGACAAAACGCAAAATCATGAAATGGTTGTTAGAACGGTAGAGTTTTTCTCTTCTCTCCTTCTTGAGCTGCTTTGTATTTCATGGATTTTAATGTCTTCCATTAAGACTAAAGCCATCTATCTCTCGAGCAATTATGCTGTGGCTTCGTCCTAATGATTTGATGATTTGGCGAGGGTTATCCCCACTTTTATGCTGTATTTCGATATAATGTCTGTCTTCAGAGGATTGTTTATACATATACACACTCCTTTTTTGTGGTAAGAGTCGGAGCATGATGGTCTGATGTGCCTCTGTCTCAACCAAAAGGCTGATGGTTTTAGATCAGATATACCATTTGAGTAAAAATCGTCCTATTTAAAATAGCAGGCCTTATGATGTAATTTAGTTTATATTTGACCGGTTGTATAAATATGGGACAAACACTCTACGATAAGCTATGGCACTCGCATGTAATAGAAGATACAGGCGATGGGACTTCTCTCATCTACATTGATCGTCAACTTTTGCATGAAGTGACAAGTCCACAAGCCTTTGAAGGTTTGGCCATTGCCAAACGTCAACCTTGGCGAACCATTTCCAATCTTGCCGTTCCCGATCACAACGTTCCTACGACCAAACGCAATCAACCGATTGTAGACCTTATTGCACGCACCCAGATTGAAACACTCAACCATAACTGTCGCACGTTTCATATTCAGGAAATCCCCATCAACGACCCACGGCAAGGCATCGTTCATGTGATTGGACCCGAGCAAGGATTTACATTACCTGGTATTACAATGGTATGCGGTGATTCTCATACCAGTACGCATGGTGCTCTTGCGGCATTGGCATTTGGCATCGGGACATCAGAAGTCGAGCATGTCTTGGCAACACAATGCTTGATCATGAAAAAGTCGAAAAAGTTTCAAGCCTATTGGAACGGGGTATTGCCACCAAAGGTTGAGGCTAAAGATTTAATATTGGATTTTATTGGTCGTGTTGGTACGGCTGGTGGAACAGGCTATACAATAGAATTTGCCGGTCCAGCGATTCAAGCACTTTCGATTGAAGAGCGAATGACAGTGTGTAATATGGCCATTGAGGCAGGCGCGCGTTCAGGATTAGTGGCAGTGGATCAAAAAACAATTGACTATGTGTTGCGTCGCCCATTTTCGGGCAAACCCATTCATGAAAATGCAGCCATTAACGCATGGAAAAAATTAGTTTCAGATCCTAATGCCACATGGGACTTTCAACTGAATATTAATGCAACACGTATTGTTCCGCAAATCACGTGGGGAACCTCTCCAGAAATGGTCGCTCCCGTCCATGGCAACATTCCTCAACTGAGCGATATGAAGAGCAAAGTTGCACGTACCGATATGGAAAAAGCGTTGCACTATATGAACCTACAACCTGGGCAACCGATTCAGTCCATTTGTCCCAATAAAATTTTTATTGGCTCTTGTACCAATTCTCGGCTGGATGATCTACGCCGCGCAGCAGCTGTTGTTAAAGGTCGAAAAATTGCTAAGAATATTGAACGGGCTATGGTGGTACCTGGCTCTGGATTGGTCAAAATGCAGGCTGAACAAGAAGGTCTTGCCAAGGTTTTTCGCGATGCGGGCTTTGAATGGCGTGAGCCTGGATGTTCCATGTGTATTGGAATGAACCCCGATCAACTGAGTATTGGTGATCGTTGCGCCTCAACATCAAACCGTAATTTTGAAGGACGACAAGGTGCTGGTGGGCGCACCCATCTGTTAAGCCCCACATCAGCAGCAGCAGCAGCCATTGCTGGCCATTTTGTGGATGTACGACATGTTTTTTGATCGATAAAGGCTTAGAGGAGCGTTAAAGAACGTATGATGGAACAATACTATGAATAAAATGACATTACATGAAGGCATTGCCGTACCGATTAAACAAGCCAATGTTGATACAGATACGATTATTCCAAAGCAGTTTCTGAAGTCAATTAAACGCACTGGCTTTGGTATACATTTGTTTGATTTATGGCGCTATAACGATGTAGGTGAACTGGGTCAAGACTGTCATCAACGCCCTTTGAATACAAATTTCGTTTTGAATCAGCCACGTTATCAACAAGCCTCTATTTTAGTGGTTGACCAGAATTTTGGCTGCGGAAGCAGTCGTGAGCACGCTGTTTGGGCACTAACAGATTATGGTTTTCGAGTATTAATCGGTAAAAGCTATGCGGATATTTTCTATAACAACTGTTTTAAAAATGGCCTATTGCCTGTGACATTGTTAGCAAGTGAGGTAGATACGCTCTACCAGTGGATTGAAGAGACTCCCACCGCAAATATTCGCGTAGACCTTTCCGCGCAAACTGTAAAGGCAGGGAAACACACATTTTCATTTTCAATAGATGGTTTTCGTAAGAAATGCTTGCTTGAGGGATTGGATGAGATCGGTTTAACGCTTACCAAACTCGATAAAATACGTACTTTTGAAATGGAGTATTATCAACACAATCCATGGTTGACTTAGTGACATAAGATGCTTCTTAATACTCCAAGAAAATCTTCATCATTACTTAGCATGCTATCTTTTACAAAACCTACCCCTCATTCGGCACCAGAGGATCGCACAATGTCGTCGACACGTTGTCGTCGAATCATGTTTGCATTGGCAATAATATCTGCAGTGCTATTTTGGAAAATGCCTGTGACACAGGTAACCGATAGTCAATTTAGCCTATTGCTTTCTCATGCTATGGTGTTCGATCAAACGACGCGTCTTGATCCCTTTTTAAACCAGCGCGTATATTCCCCCCAAAAAGGTTTTTTCTATTGGTATTGGCAATTATCGCCAGAATATCATGGCAAAGTTATAAAGCACTACGATGGAGATTGGGATGGAAGGACTCCACTTTATTATGGCTATCCTAACTTTCCTTCTTTACTATCAATTCCCGGTGTTGTACTTGCAAATGCATTGGGTTGGAAAATTGTGGATGCAAATGGATATTATCAATATCGCGTTGAACATCTCGTACATCGTTTCTTAGCCGCTATTTTAAGCGGAATCATTGTTGCATTAATTTTTCGTATGGCATCGTTGTTGCTGCCCATTTCATGGGCAATAGGCGCTGCTGTTTTACTGGGATACGGTACACAGGTAGCAAGTACACTAAGTCGTGGTGTATGGAGTGACACTTGGGCAGTTCTCTTTTCATTGATTGCATTACATCATATATTGGCGCATGCTTTGGGTAAAGTACGCTTACGACCAATAGCGCTGGCCGTTATAGCCATATTTGCCTTTTTTTGTAAGCCCAATTATGGTACCGTTGGTATTGCAGCACTCATCTATGTACTATTGTACGCCAGTCGACGACAATTGTTATGGCTTATAGGATTTGGTGTATTTTTGCTTGTTCTTTTTATGGCAATCTCATGGATTCAATTTGGTGCATTGCTTCCTAATTATTATTATAGTCATCTAACCACTTTGAGCTGGCACTATATTCCAATAGCACTTTCTGGGCATTTGTTTAGTCCTGGTCGCGGATTGTTTGTTTTTTCTCCTTTTTTATTCTTTGTACTCTATGCATTGATCCGCTATCGATACACGTTGTTGGTACCTCAATTGGTAAAGATTTCCCTTATTTCTATGGGCATCGTTATATTGGCATCATCTGCTTGGGGAGTATGGTGGGGAGGGCTATCCTATGGTCCACGACTTATGATTCCGCTACTCCCATGGTCGGTGTTGTTAACGGTCATTGTGCTAGAGGTCTTTGGGCGAAATTTGGGGCAAGAGACTACACCATTAAAAATCTCCTCGCAAAAGACTTTTAATACAACTGCGTTATCGTTTTCTTGGCAAGGTATTAAAAAAAACGTACTGCTGAGTTTATTATTGTTTCTAACGAGTACGATAAGTCTTTTCATCAATATACAAGGAGCTGCTGAACCTAAGACTTGGTTGGATTGGTTTTATAAGCCCTATCCTGTTTTTGTAGATCCCGAAAAACGTATTTGGGATTGGCGAGATCCCATATTTCTTGCTGGTATCGTTCCACGTCCACATGAGCGGGTAGATCATAAAAAGTAGGGAGGCTTCATGAAAATACTGTTTTGGAATGTCAATGGATTGCGCGCCGTTGAACGAAAAGCACTATTTCGCCCATTGCTCAACTCAATAGCTCCCAATATTATTGGCGTTCAAGAAATCAAAGCCATGCCTGAGCAATTGGCATTTTTTAAAGTTGCCTATGCGGATTATCGTTGCTTTTGGCATAGTGCCAAAAAACCAGGTTATGCCGGTACAGGGTTATTATTTCATCATTCATTTCTAGAAACATTAGATGAAGAACCATCGGTTGATGTAGGGATTGTGGGGTCAGTGCAATTTGCCGATGATCTTGAAGGACGCGTACAATGTATGAAATTCAAACGAGATGGGAAATGTATGGCATTACTCAATATTTATTTTCCGAATGGTGGAAAATCTGAGCAAGCGTGGTTGGATAAGTTAACGTTTTACGATGAATTGCTTGGCTATATCAATCGTCTACGCGATCAAGGTTATGTCGTGATATGGGGTGGAGATGTTAATGCTGCCCATCAAGAAATCGACTTGGCGCGTCCAAAAGAAAATGACGGTGCCATTGGTTTTCGTCCTGAAGAGCGTGATTGGATAAGCCGTTGTATCACGGCGGGATGGATTGATATTTTTCGTGAACGTTACCCTCAACGCGTTGTATATTCATGGTGGCATATGGTAACACGAGCACGTGCTCGAAATATCGGTTGGAGAATTGACTATGCTTTTATTGATCAGGCATACCTAACACACATTGATGCCATTGACTATCTAACAGAAATCCAAGGGTCTGATCATTGTCCATTGTTGCTAACCACAAAATTCTAGAAAAGATATTGTTGGCCAACAACTAAATTATGCATCACCAATAATGGATATGACCGATGTTTTATGACACCTGGCAAGCCGTTGTACTCACCACACTGCTGGCAAGCAGTACAACTGCTGTTTTATTGGTATTGGCAACTCCCATTGCTTGGTGGTTAGCACAAAACAATACGTCTTCTTCTTGTGATACGGGTAGTTCTCTTAAGAATACATCCTGTCAAAGCAGACAATCCATATGGAAAAATATCGTCATGGCCTGTGTTTCATTACCATTGGTATTGCCTCCAACGGTTTTGGGGTTTTATCTTTTGGTGGCACTTGGTCCCGATGGACCCTTGGGCATATTTACCGAAAGCTTGGGTTTGGGTACGCTCACATTTACATTCAGCGGTTTACTGATTGGCTCCATTATCTATTCGTTGCCCTTTGCCGTACAACCGCTACAACATGCGTTTATTAACATTGGCCGACATCCACTGGAGATTGCTGCAACTTTGGGTGCTCGCCCCTATGATGTGTTTTTAACTGTCATTTTGCCATTAGCGCGTCCGGGTTTTATTACCGCTGCCATTTTGAGTTTTGCGCATACAGTTGGAGAGTTTGGGGTGATTTTGATGGTTGGTGGCAATATTCCAGGGCAAACGCAAGTTTTATCCACGCTGATATATGGTCACGTTGAAGCCCTTGACTATTCTCAAGCTCACGTTTTAGCAGCAGGATTGTTGCTGTTTTCGTTTTGTGTTTTGTTGGCGTTGGGACGCTTTAATCATACGGTACGCCTCACCTCATGATGAAATTCCTTTAGCTCTCACATGTTGCCATTAACCCTACATCTTACTTTACCGAGAAAAGACTTTAATGTTACGGTTAATCTGCATCTACCCCATAACGGTATCACTGTATTGTTTGGGACTTCGGGGGCGGGAAAAACGACGCTGTTGAGAGGCATTGCTGGGCTGGAACACGGACGTGGTCTTGTTAATATCGGAGAAGAGGTTTGGCAGGATGATACGCAAAATATTTTTCAACCCGTTTGGCGCAGATCACTGGCCTATGTTTTTCAAGAACCAAACCTACTGCCTCACCTTGATGTACAGGAGAATTTAAGATATGGCTTGCACCCACGGCGTGTTGTTGCACACAACAGCACAACCGAGGAACGCGAAACAACCTTAAATGCGCTGATGGAATGTCTTGATCTCGACGCATTGCGACATCGGCATGTCCAAGAGCTTTCAGGGGGTGAGCGGCAAAGGGTAGCCCTTGCAAGAGCGTTGGCACGTTGTCCGCGTTTGTTGTTGCTGGATGAGCCATTGTCGGCTGTAGATGAAGCCAAGCGCGAGAAATTTCTGTTATGGTTATTGTCGTTTCAAGCGCGCTGGCACATTCCCATACTGTATGTGACCCATTCATTCAAAGAGGCTGCACGCGTAGCCGATACACTCGTCTTGATGGAGCGCGGAACCATAAAAGCCGTTGGACCATTAAATGAGGTATTGCTCAATATTGAAGACCCATTACCCATTGGAGATGAAGCCTGTTCCGTGATTCAAGGGAAAATTGTAGAGTATGATCAGCAATGGCATTTGATACGCGTGAATATCATGGGAGCGCATTTGTGGGTCAGCGAGAATGTACACAGGATAGGAGCGTCAAGGTATACAGTGGGTCAATCTATTCGAGTTCGGATTTTAGCGCGCGATGTGAGCTTGGTGCTAGAGTCCTCACATACCAACCTTCAAACGAGTATTCAAAATTGCCTACCGTGTGTGATTAGCGATATAGCCGATCATCCCCATCCTGCGCAAACATTCGTACGCATCTGTAGCACAAACATCATTCAAACCGCACAGGATGAAGCAACACCAACCCATTGGCAATTGATTGCCACGATTACCCGCAGATCTGCTCATGCTTTAAACTTAAAACATGGGCAGCCCGTATGGGCACAAATTAAGTCTGTTGCCCTATTGGAATAAAAATAACATTTTTTTTATAATGACAGTCTGATGTTTTATCTGCCGCACATTAACTCTAGGACGTGTGTTGGTCGTGGCAGCCATATGGTCAACGCCATCGGCATATTGTTTTATGGATTGGGCTTATTGGATGAGGATGCCAATCCAAATAATCACAGCGATGATGATGGATAGAGATACTGCGGCGGATCCCAAATCCTTGGCCCTGCCTGATAAATGATGATGTTCTGGACTTATCCTATCCACGAGTGCTTCAATGGCACTATTAATCAACTCAATAACCATCACCCACAACCAACTGACAATGATTAAAGTTCGTTCCAAAATGCCGATTTCCCACATAAAACTAAGTGGTACAATAATCGCGAGTACAAATACTTCAAGTCGAAAGGCCATCTCGTGTTTGTAAGCACTCATCAACCCTTGTATGCTGTATTGGGTTGCTGTAAGCATATGAGACAAATGTTGTTTCATATCAAAAGGATGTCTTTTGAATCAATATTTCTGGTACTTTGTGACGGGTTGCGTTTTTTGCTTATTTTTTTCTGCTGCCTCCAAAGCGTATTGTGCTTCCTTGGGCATATAGTTTTCATCATGCTTGGCCAAGACTTCGTTGGCCACAAACACTTTATTTTTGCCAATCCTGCCTTGGGCAACTGCCCCTTTTCCTTCGGCAAATAAATCGGGCAAAATACCCTGATATTGAACAACAACATCGTGTTTTAAATCGGTCAGTTCAAACGATACGGTTAAATGTTCTCGTTTGAGTGAGCCTTTTTTGACGAGGCCACCAATGCGAAACATGCTTGATTGGGGAACATTTCCCGTAACGACTTCGCTAGGGGTAACAAAAAATGCAATATTGCTGTTCAGCGCATTGAGTATTAATGCTGTCGCTGCAGCAATCACCAAAAGCCCGGTGGCAATCATTACAGTACGTCGGTGTTTAGGCTTCATGAGAAAGTATCCTCAGATTGATCAAAACGATGCGCAGATGCTTCACGTCTTAGCAAGCCAATGAGGGTGCTATAGCGCTTACGCAGCAAGATCGACTCGATGATAAAAGATAGAAAAGAAAAGATAAAGCTACTCCACACATAAATACCATAGCCGCCCATCGCCAAGAAATCGGTAATCGAGTGCCAGTTCATGATGGATTAACCTCTGGGAGCGTTTTGACCCATTCGGTATGGGCTTCCCGCTCTAAAATAATATTGCGGACACGTGTAAGTGACACAGCAATGGAATACATCCACACGCTGATGCTCATCAGCAGCATGCCTGTAAGCATAATACCCGCCATAGAAGGCGCACGGGTGAGTGATACAGAAGCCCCTTGATGTAATGTATTCCACCATTGTACAGAAAAATATATAATGGGAATGTTGACGACACCCACAAGCGCTAAAACGGCGCAAGCTTTATCCGCACGACGTGGATCGTCAATAGAGGCCTGCAATGACATAAAACCCAAATACAAGAACAACAAAATAAGCTCGGAGGTTAATCGTGCATCCCAAATCCACCACGTTCCCCACATTGGTTTACCCCAAAATGCGCCTGTCCATAATGATAAAAATGCCATTAGGGCCCCTGTTGGCGCTAATGCTTGCGCCATCATCGCCGATGTTCGTGTATTAAAAATCAACCCAATACCAGCCCATAATGCCATCACCACATAAATAAACATGGACATCCAAGATACGGGAACATGAATAAAAATAATACGGTATCCTTCCCCTTGTACAGCATCTGTGGGTGCTACAAAAAAAGCGATGAAAAGCCCTGATATTCCGAATAGCGCAAACAATCCCCAAAACCACGGAATCATTTTTCCGGCCAACGGGTAGAAAGCCATTGGACTGGCGAACTGAAAAAAACGTGTGAAGTCTGGCATGATATCTCAACAAAATGGATTTTTGGGCTTGTTTGGGTCTCACCCAAAAGAGTATGGATCAAGCAATATGCGCGGGTTAAACACATTCCAAAACTTGGGGTATTATAATCATTTAAGGCCTGTAAATGGTAAAAAAGCATGTTGAAATGCTTCTGTTCGATGACCAATAAATCGCTTGAGGGTAGAGTGTTTTATCGTGAGATGCACTCATACACAGCAATAACCCATTTTAGAGCCTTTCTCCCAAATTCCCGGATAGAATTTTACTGATGATGTTTTTTTCTGCGTTGGACGTTTTTTTTCAACTTTTGGCCTTTTTTTTGAGCTGGATTTATCGGCTCCATCATTTTTCGTCGAATACTCTTCAAAAGTTCTGCTTCATCGCCTCAGGACAACACCTTCCCCTGCACGAAATGCATCAGAGGTTATATCATCGCTTCACCTGTGCGCTCATCTGGAAGCGCATAGACGCAACGCATTCGTTCCATCATCTCTGCCAATAACACGCGCTGGTTTTCGCGCAGCTTGATGATTAACTGCCGTGCTGTTCTGATCACTTTGCCGCCTATTGCGTAACATTACCTGCAAAGTGATTGCTCGCTTGTTTGATAATGCCTTGGGTAAAAAACAATGCATCAATGCAAACACATTATACGATAACGCCGTAATCGCCAAATACAATGCATTGATTTTCAATCCAATGCAGGAGCAATTTAAATACAGCAATGCCATACATTGAATAAATTATATTCAAAGTAAATTTACTTTTCTTTTCTAAAAAAGCATAAAAAGGTTTTTACTTTGGCGTTTCTATCTGAAAATTAGGGTTTCTTAATGTTAGAAATGCATACGTATAGGCTAGAATAAAATCATTCGCGCTTTTTTAAGGTGCTATTGTATTGTTTACCTACCATTCATTTTAGAGGTTCGCTGTTGATCCCCCACCACCCATCAAAATTTTTCAGAGTATTGTTATGAATGTGAGCGTTGTTGGAAGTGGTTATGTGGGGCTTGTCACAGCAGCGTGTCTTGCAGATATGGGGCATCGTGTGATGGGTGTGGATAGCGATACACAAATCGTGAATCAACTACAACAAGGTAATCTACGCATTTATGAACCTGGACTCTCCGCACTGATCGAACAGGGGTTGTCGTTGCGCCAGTTGCGTTTTACGACCGAGCTTGCTGAAGCGCTTGTGGGGTGTGACATTGTTTTTATTGCCGTAGGAACCCCATCGTGCAACGACGGTGCCGTTGACTTGTCGTATGTCTTTAAAGCCATTCAAGCAATAGGTGCCTCTATGATGCATCCTTTGGTGGTGGTTAATAAATCCACTGTACCCGTAGGAACAGCAGATAAGGTGCGTACCATGCTAGCAACCGCACTAAAACAACGAGCGCTGTCCATTGATTATGCGGTCATTTCCAATCCTGAGTTTTTAAAAGAAGGCGCCGCAGTTGCAGATTTTCAACGTCCTGATCGGATTATTATTGGGGGGGACGAAAAATGGGCCATCGATAAAATGCGGGAGCTTTACGATCCATTTTTGCGCAACCACAACAGACTGATTGTCATGAATAATCGTTCTGCCGAATTGACCAAATATGCGGCAAACGCCATGTTGGCAACCCGTATTTCTTTTATGAACGAAATGGCGAATCTGGCTGAATCACTGGGTGCTGATATTGAGCAAGTACGATATGGTATTGGCTCTGACACACGTATTGGTTTTGATTTTCTCTATGCGGGAGGAGGTTACGGGGGGTCTTGTTTTCCAAAAGACATTAGGGCTATGCTGCATACGGCAAATACTCATGACCATCGTTTGCGTTTACTTGAAGCCGTAGAAGATATTAACCAAAACCAAAAACATTGCATTGTTAAAAAAATGCAAAACCACTTTGGAAAGATGCTTTCGCAGATGTGTGTTGCGATATGGGGGCTCGCTTTCAAAGCGAATACCGATGATATCCGTAATGCTTTATCGATCACGGTGATGAATGATTTGGCCAAGGCCGGTGTTAAGAACATACGGGTTTTTGATCCCGAAGCGATTCCAAACATACAAACGTATTTAAAACAACAACCGATTAAAGGTTTATCGGTGTGTTTTGCGCACAATGTATACGATACGTTGCTGGATGCTGATGTGTTAATGGTGTTGACTGAATGGAAAGTTTTTCGAGCCCCTGATTGGGAGATGATCAAAACGCGATTAAAGCATCCCATGATCTTTGATGCCAGAAATTTATATGAACCCCATGTACTAGCCAGAAAAGGAATAGAGTATGTCTCCATTGGACGCCCCTCATAACTTGTTGCTCGATTTTTTTCAGCGCCTTCCCCGTACGTCCGTTTTAGTGGTAGGGGATATTATGCTTGATCGTTACTGGTTTTCAGATGTTGAGCGTATTTCTCCAGAGGCACCCGTACCCATTGCACGGATTGCCAAATGTGAAGAGCGTTTGGGGGGGGCGGCCAACGTGGCTTGCAATCTTACTTGTTTACAGGCACGTACGGGGTTGGTCACAGTTGTAGGTGGTGATGAAGTCGGCAAAAAGATCATGCAGTTGCTTGATCGTCATCATGTTCACCCATATACCGTCTATGATGATCAGATGGCCACAACGGTTAAGGTGCGTGTCATTGCGCGCAACCAGCAGTTGATTCGACTTGATTTTGAGAATACGCCATCGTATGAAGCATTGGCAACAAAATTAAAGAATTATGAACGAGCGCTTTCTCAGTATCAATTGGTTATTTTGTCTGACTACGGCAAAGGGGGGCTGGCACATATTGGTAAGATGATTGATATGGCCAATCAAAAGCAGATGATGGCACTTGTTGATCCAAAAGGAGATGATTATCAACGCTATCGCGGCGCCACTTTAATGACACCCAACGTACACGAGCTGCAAAAAGTCGTTGGAAAATGGCGCGATGAAGCAGATTTGGAAAATCGGGCACAAAACTTACGCCGTGAGCTACAGCATCAAGCGCTATTGCTAACGCGCAGCGAACATGGCATGACTTTGTTTACTGAAGAAAGTATTGTTTCCATTCCAACGCAAACACGCGAAGTGTATGATGTGAGTGGTGCTGGCGATACGGTCATTGCGGTATTCGGTTTAGCACTGTCATGTGGTTATGATTTTGTGGAAGCCATGAAAATTGCCAATCATGCCGCAGGGATTGTCGTGAGCAAGTTTGGTACGGCATCAGTAACACAAGAGGAATTGCGACAATCTTTACAAAACGAAGCCGTACATTAGCGTGTGTCTTACAGCTTTTGACACGTAGACAATAACTCTGGCAAATCAAGAATCGCTATTTGACGATCACGTTCATGCATGACTTGACAATCAGCCAAAGCTTGAAGTTTTCGCATAGACGCCATATCCAACGAAAAATCCGGAATGCTGATATGCGTGTGATGGTTGGGTTTCTCCGATTCTGAAGCGGTCAACACAATATAGCATCCTTGTTCGGCAAACACCGCTCCTTTGAACAGTTGCCCGGTGGAATGCAGAAACGCTGGACCTTCAACAGAAAAAACAGGACAATCAAGTTGACGGCTCCAGTCTTCACAAATTTTGACAAGATGAATCGATTGTCGTAAAGAGGCGGGCAAATAATCAAAGAACACCATAAAACGAAATGGTTTATGGGAACGAATAAAGGCACATAATGCGTCAGTTGTTTTGAGGGTTAAGTTTGACAATGCAGAAGACGACAGCAGGGCTGGTGGGGACAATGAAGTATCTTGATGTTGTAGTGTTTGTCGCATTACTTGTTTTGTGGATTCAACATCGGGTTGATCAAAAGGGTTAAAATTGCGTATGAGCCCGTACACTGCCATTGAAAAACAAAATGAATAGCATGAAGGCGGCCAATCATGAGTACAAAAGCTATCCGATGAAGGTCGATCAGTACGACTCAGGTAGATTGTCGCAAGCCCATCTGCGTGCTCTATTGCTGATGGTGCAGAGCTTAAAAACGGGAGTAAGGCGTGGTCTTTTTTACCCGTAGACTCCGCGATTAATTGCTGAAGCCATTCGGCAAAGGGTCGCGTGGTTTCATCGTAAACCAATTGTAGCAATGACTTTCCAGCAGCCTGCCAAGCTGCCAGTTGCATACCCCACTGTACCCCTTGATTGTCATGGATGTTTAAAGATTGACAAGAGCGCTGATGATATTTTGCCGATTCGACAATGGCTTCAATATCCATCCCCACACAAGCGGCGGGAAAAAGCCCAAAGGGCGAAAACAACGAAAATCGTCCCCCAATAGATGATTTTCCGCTGATGGTGGTAAAAAAACGTTCTGCAACAGCCAGTTTTTCCAAAGGCGAATCCGGATCTGTAATAGCAATAAATTGCTTTTCAATATTAACAGCGTTTGAGTTTTCCATCCAAGCGCGAAAACAACGATAAAGGGCCATAATTTCCATTGTTGAGCCCGATTTACTGGCCACAATGATTTTGGTTTGGGCTGGCGTACATCGTTGCATCGTGTTATAGACTGTTTCATGATCCAGGGTATCCAAGATAGTGAGTGTTGGCAACGATTGAATCGGTCGGCGATAGGCTTCATTCAAATGCGTCAAAGCGCGAGCACCAAGTGCCGATCCCCCAATACCGATTAACAATACGTTTTGTATCGGTGCATCATCGTAAGAGGATGCTTGAGAAGCATGCATAAAACGTGCTGCTTGTTGGTCCCATTCTTTTAGTGTAGGACTGTCTGGTAAATCAAGCCAGCCAAGAAAATGATGTGCTTCTTGATCTGCCCATAAGGTGCTATCTCTGGCCCAAATTCGCTCAATCCATTGAGGCGAAAAGGTGTTTTTAATGTCTTCGTAAGGTGATTTTTGCATGAAAATTTATTTCTTATAAAAAATGTATTCCTTATTTAAAAGCATCTTAGACTCACAGTTTTAGCGATTTCCAGCGCAATATAAAACATTAGGTTCGTATTATCAATGCGCCACTATTTTAATTTACAACACTTTGTGACCACCAAAAACATTTGTAAACGGTATTGGCATACCCGACAGGAATCGAACCTGTAACCCCCAGCTTAGAAGGCTGGTGCTCTATCCAGTTGAGCTACGGGTACATACATTACATGTATCGTATATTTTAACGGGTTTTAAAGAAAAATCATGATTAATGCTGTTTATTGCCTGCGATACAGCCTTTTTACTTGATAGCACTACCTGTTTATTTCCACACAATGCTATTATTGATGCTTCATCTGAAAATCGGACGTAAAATTGGAGCGATCCGATATGATGACCAAGTCGTTGTTGGATAAGAACGTACAAAAATTCTGCCCAACCTGCTATAAATAACACTCTAAAAAGGATATCATGAATAAATGGCGATATAATTAATTTTCCATACCAAAACCTTTTAACAAACACGAATTCTCAAGTTCATAGAGATCAATTGGATAGATATCAAATACAGTGTTTTCCAACACGCCGATTCGGCAGTTGGATCGCTATCGTTGTCAGTGGATTTATTCTATTGTTTTGCGCTACAGAAGCACTGGCGCAGCAACAGCACCAAGAAGACAACATTACTTTAAATTTTGTCGACTCTAACTTGGAAGACGTCGTTAAAGGTATTAGCGTGATCACGGGGAAGCGTTTTTTGTTACCCCCCAATCTCAAATCAAAAAAAATCAATTTAGTAACACGACAACCTATTTCTGTCCGTCGCGTCTATGGGGTACTTTTATCGGCGTTGCGTTCTTATCGGCTGGTCGCCACAGAAAATGATGGGATTATTTCCATTGTGCCTGAAACAGAGGCTTGGCCGCAAGTTAAGCCTATACAGCCTAAAAGTCATGACAGCAACTTGGTGTCGAAGGTCATCAAACTAAAAAGTGCATCAGCTGCGGTTGTCGCTAACATTATCCGTCCACTGCTGTCACAAAAGGGCTTTCCATTGGTTCCCAACAACAGCAATAATAGCTTGGTCATTGTGGATTATGCCCAAAATATTCGCAATTTAGAGACCATTATTGCAAGCCTTGATCAAACTGAACATATTTTACCGGTTGTCTTTCCGATCACACATTTATCGGCCATAGAAGCAGACTCAGCAATCAAAAAGATGCTCAACAGTGCCCCTCTAGGAAGTGTGGGTGGCTATACCAAACCTGTTTCCGAAAATATTTATGCGGATATCCCCAATAATCGGCTATTGGTTCGCGCCAATACCAAGCAGTTAGTCTATATTGCAAAACTGCTGGCTTTTATTGATGTTCCACGTAAGAGTGCGCGTCTCATTCATGTCTACGCACTAAAGTATACAAATGCCGAACGCATAGCAAAAACCTTACGTAACTTATTATCCACTTCCAGCCAAACATCCAAAAATCAAGCCTCAACAACCAACACATCTTCAGCTCAAAATACCGCTCAAACCACGAGCAGCCAAGAAAATCCTATTGTTGAAAGTATGTTTACTTTAGATAAAAGTGGGATCAGTATTCAGGCGGATGCTGCAACAAACTCCTTGGTTATTGTGGCCCCTGAAAATCTATACCGCAACCTTGTTGAAATTATCCAAAAACTGGACGTTCGTCGTCAGCAACTTTTTGTTGAAATTTTAATTGCCGATGTCAATGGCAATCGCCTCAATGAACTGGGGGTACAGTGGATGGCGGCTAATCCCTTAGACACAAACCAAAAAGGGGTTATCGCAACAACACGATTGGATAATCCATCTATTGCCGATGTGGCTAGCAATCCACTTAACATGGGCGGAGGACTTAATATTGGCGTGATAAATGGACAAATCAATATTCCAGGGGTTGGCGAGATTTTAAACTTGGGCATGTTGGCGCGTGCTTTGGAAACCCGCGCAAATGCCAAAATTTTATCTTCACCCAATCTTCTTGTATTGAATAACGAAGAATCAAAATTACTGGTGGGGTCTACCATTCCGGTTGTCACTGGACAATATACTCAAACCTCGGGAACAAGCAACAATCCGTTTCAGACAATAGAACGTAAAGATGTTGGTGTTACCCTTCGTATTAAACCACAAATCATGGACTCTGGAGCTATTTTGCTCGACTTATATCAAGAAGTGTCAGATATCTTATCGGTAACACCACAAGGTCCCACAACCTCAAAGCGCTCTATTGAGTCCAAAATCATGCTCGACGATGGACAGGTCATGGTATTGGGCGGTCTCATCAGCGAAAAAATCAATGATAATATTTCTCGAGTCCCCGTACTTGGACAAATTCCCATTTTGGGGCGTTTATTTACTTACAGCAAAAAGACACATAGCAAATCTAATTTAATGTTGTTTATTCGACCCACTATTTTACAAGATGCAAACAGCGTCAGTACTTTATCCCGTGAACGTTACCAACGTATCTATGATCAGCAACATACACTTCGCAAGGACTTACAAGGGTTATTGGATCATCCCTCCGATCTTTTACCCGCCCCTAAATCTTTTGTTGTACCAAAATCTCCTGGTTCGTCTGACACATCCACTTCGCCGGGATCTTTTTTGAATGTAGACCCGAATACAGGCCCGAATACAGGCCCTATTGAGCAACCACACACATTAAATCAAAATTTACAAAATATATCCGATAACCCCCCTGATTCTTTGCCTGCTTCTGAGCATTCTATTGTACCTCCATCTCTTTTGCTAGAAGCAAACCAATCTCCCGATACACCTGACACACTTAATGCTCCACCCAAGGTATTTAAAGTTATCTCATATTCAATCAATGATAAATTGCCACCATCATCTGTTTCTTCAACACCGTTGCCCATAGAAGACGACGTGCCTTCTTTTTCCGACTCAGACAGCGAACAATTAGAATCATTACAGCCTATTTTTTTCAACACTGTGGATAGCATAGAGCCTAAACCCTCTGAAGCGTCCGAAGGACGTTTACAAAAAATGCGCGATCTTTATATACGTAGAAAAGCCAAAGAAATACGTCCATAAAAAATGCTTGAGCAACAACAAAGCACGTCTCAATATTCATGGTGTGATTTTGAATAATTTTACAATGTGTTTATATATCTAGAGCCTTCCTGTCTGTATTAAACGCCTATGAAAACACCCTATAGTTTTGCCCGTACACAAGGCGTATTTTTGCAATACAGGGATAATCAACCCCTTATTATGGTACGTCAAAATGACACAGCAGCCCCATTGGATGGTATTGCAGAAATTCAGCGCCATCTTTCTGAATCAGCCCAAATTGTATTGCTTGAAACACAAGCATTTGAAACCCAATTCGCACAAACCTATGCAGACGAAGACCACAGTGCTGCCCAATTGTTTGATGATCTAAGCCATGATCTTGATTTATCCAAACTTGCGGAGGAATTGCCACAAACTGAAGATTTGATGGAAATGAGCAATGATGCGCCCATTATTCGCATGATCAACGGCATTTTGACACAAGGTATACGTGAGCACGCTTCTGATATTCATGTAGAACCCTATGAAAAATGGCTACTGGTGCGTTTCCGTATTGATGGATTGCTGCGAGAAGTTGTTAATGCCCCACGCGCTATTCATGCTTCTTTGATATCACGTATCAAGATAATGGCGGGCTTGGATATTGCCGAAAAACGTTTGCCGCAAGATGGACGTATTTCGTTAAAATTGCTCGATCAATCTGTTGATGTAAGGGTTTCCACATTACCCACCGGCCATGGTGAACGCGCCGTCATGCGGTTATTACGCAAAGATGCCGCAAAGATCAATTTGGTCGGTTTAGGCATGGAACCCAATACCATGCAACAGTTTCAGCGTTTGGTGCAACAACCCCATGGAATTATTTTGGTCACAGGACCTACCGGTTCCGGCAAAACAACCACACTGTACGCCGCATTATCGCAGCTGGATGCCAAACATGTTAACGTGATGACGGTTGAAGATCCCATCGAGTATGAATTGGCCGGAGTTGGTCAAACTCAAGTCAATCCACGTATTGAGATGACTTTTGCACGCGCATTGCGCTCTATTTTACGTCAAGATCCAGATATCATTATGATAGGCGAAATTCGCGATCTTGAAACTGCCGAGATTGCCGTACAAGCGAGTCTTACCGGTCATTTGGTTTTGGCCACATTGCATACCAATGATGCGCCGGCAGCGATCAATCGTTTGGTCGACATGGGTGTTGAAGCTTTTTTGCTGGCCTCTAGCCTTATCGGGGTATTGGCACAACGTCTTGTGCGTCAATTATGCGTACATTGTCGTGAAGCCTATACCCCAAGCCAAGATGAATTGATGCTGCTTGGCATTAAACCCAATACCAAGCTACATCCCATTAATTTTTTTCATGCAAAAGGATGCAGCGAATGCGCCAATACAGGTTATAGCGGTCGTGTCGGTATTTTTCAGCTGCTTGAGATGAACAGCGCAGTACAAACATTAATTTATCGACGTAGCTCAGAGGCTGATATACGGAAAATCAGCCAGCAACATGGAATGCGTTTACTGCGCGAAGATGCGCTACGCTGGCTTAAATCGGGTGCCACCTCTTTAGATGAGTTACTGCGGGTAACCTAATAAACAGCTAAAATATACCCTTAAATTTCTATGTATTGGACCAATACAGCCACTCATACCCACCATGCTAAAATACCCCCATGGTAAATGTTGCTTTCATCTTGTTCCTTGTTCCGCTCGTTGCACTAGGTGTTACGGTGGGTTGGCTGTTTTCTGTTCCTTGGTTTGGCTATCTTGCACTCATGCTTTTTGTTGCCGTGATTGCAATGCTTGGCGCTTGGCTTTCAGCAATCATCACCGATATCGTTCATTCACTGGGCAATGAATTTAACGCTCGCTTCCCCAAACACGACCCATAAAAACATAAAAACTTCGGCCTCGTCACACCAATCGGCCAGTTCATTTATTGGCATATCCATCAGCTCAGCAGCAACTTATAACCTAAAACCCAGCGTCGTGTAAATCTTTCTGAACTTTTATACAGACATCAAAGCCGTCATAATAAAATCGGACCCCAAAACCATTAATGAGGCTGTTACCACTGATTGGGTCGTTGCACGCGCAACACCTTCCGCAGTGGGCTTAGCATGAAAACCTTTGTAGAGCGCAATCAGTGTCACCAATACCCCAAACACCACACTTTTAATCAACCCATTTCCCAAATCTTCCAGCCGCACTGAGGCTTGCATTTGTGACCAATAGGTACCTGCATCAACGCCAAGCAGATCCACCCCGACCCATTTTCCGCCCCAAATACCAATAGCAGTGAATATTGCGGCGAGTAACGGCAAAGAAATAACCCCACCCCAAAACCGAGGCGCTACAACCCGTGCAATGGGATTGACTGCCATAATCTCCATGGCATCCAATTGTTCTGTGGCACGCATTAAACCAATTTCTGCCGTTAGGGATGATCCCGCACGACCCGCAAACAATAACGCAGCCACAACCGGCCCCAACTCCCGCAGTAACGACAAAGCGACCAACGACCCTAGCACTGCTTCTGACCCAAAACGTTTTAAGGTGTTGTATCCTTGAAAACCCAAAACCATCCCAACAAATAAACCCGAAACCACAATAATCACCAAAGATAAAAAACCACTGTTATGAATTTCATTAATGATCCGTTGAGGGTGACGAAATAATTTTGGGGATTCTCGCAATATCGCCATGAACATTTGAACCGTACTCCCCCAAGCGGCTATCCATTCCGTGATGTGATGTCCCCATTTTGCAATGCCGTTCATCATAAGATACTTGATTTTCATCTCTATTGCATTTCCAAAATATTCAATACCAAGATACTAAAGCATGATCACGATAAAAAAGGAGTGTAAGGCAAATCTTCGGTCATTGGGCGCGCCGGATAATGAAACGCCAACGGACCATCTGTGGCCCCTTGAAGAAACTGTTGTACCAACGGATCTGTTGTTGCTCGAATTTCCATCGGTGTGCCGTGTGCAACCACCACCCCATTAAAAATAAAATACAGATAATCCACAATCGTTAAAGTCTCCTCAATATCATGTGTCACCACCAAAGAACAGGCCATCAATGAACGGTTTAACTTTTGAATTAAATCACCGACAACATGCATTGATATTGGATCAAGTCCGGTAAAGGGTTCATCATACAAAATCACCTCTGGATCCAATGCAATCGTACGTGCCAAAGCGACACGACGCGCCATACCGCCCGAAAGCTCAGAAGGCATCATCGCATGAGTTCCTCGCAACCCCACCGCCTCAAGTTTTAGAAGCACTAAATCGCGAATGGCCGATTCGGGTAAATCGGCATGTTCTCGTAGCGGAAAAGCCACATTGTCAAACACGGACAAGTCGGTGAATAAAGCGCCAAACTGAAACATCATCCCAAGCCGATGGCGCAATCGATAAACCTCGCGTTTTGAAAGCGCTTGGAGATCTTGCCCCAGTACGGTGACACGTCCGCTATGGGCTTGAATCACTCCTGTAATAAGACGAAGCAATGTTGACTTACCACAACCTGAAGGCCCTATTAAAGCAACCGTTTGACCCTTGTGGGCCACAATATCAATCCCCCGCAAAACAGGCTGCTGTTCGGCGTAGGCATAGGTAACACCCTCCACACGGACGGCTTCATCTAGCTGGGTCGTTGTCATTTTGTTGATTGCTGATGTATTTAGTTTTAGTGGTAGTATAAGTCCAATATCGTTATTTTGTTTGGAAACATTATGGCACAAATATTACACAAGTGCACGACAAAAAGCAAATAACGCGTACTAAAATCATTGTGCACAAAAACACCTTCGTAAACGCAAAGAAGGCAACATTCAAACGATTTTGCTATTTTTTTACAAAATTTGTTTTTAATATCGATATCGCAGTACAAGCAAATATATCCGCGATTTGTCGAAAAATCAGTCTCTCACAATCGCGAACAGATAACACTTTACCTCTAAAATCAATCGAATCACTCATATCAACATACAACCATTATCTTGTCTGTTTAGCTGTATTTACAATGCCGATGCTTGGCACAATCACAATACGCTGAGAGCGCACTGGAGCGGGACAGTGAGAGGACGGGGATACTCTGGAAGGCCTCTGAATGGATTAACAACAAGACTCGGCCAGTCAAACGCGAGCGCAAGGCGGCTACCGAAACATCAATAATTTTATCTACATGATGGGGTTTCTATGCGAGAAGCCAAAATTCCCCCACCCACCGCTCAAAAGTGCATAGCACCTTAATAGGGACTGCTATGGAATGGGTGTATTTTGCATAATCCCTTGTAAACACTCTTCGACCAAAGCCGTGTTATGGGCTCCAGAGGCACCTACGCGACGCAAACGGTGTCGCGCAAGAGGTACAAAGACTTCACGTACATCTTCTGGGAGTACATGCAAACGCCCTTCTAGCCATGCCCAAGCCCGTGCACTGTGCAATAATGCCAACGCCGCCCGAGGCGATAAGCCAAGTAAAAACTCACCGCTATTACGAGTAGCCGCACAAAGTTTTTGTACATATTCGATTAAATCATCGGAAGCATGGACTTTGTGAATATGACTTTGAACATGAACAAATGAGTCTGCTGTAAACAATGGTTGAAGTTTTTCAATTTCATCGCGGCGACTGTTGCCTTTGAGCAAAGACATTTCACTATTAAAATCAGGGTAACCCAAACTCACACAGAACAAAAAACGATCCAACTGTGACTCCGGCAATGGAAAAGTTCCATGTTGTTCAAGCGGATTTTGGGTTGCCATCACAAAAAAGGGGCGAGGCAATGGATGCGTTTCAGCATCCACAGAAACCTGTTGCTCTTCCATTGCTTCCAATAATGCACTTTGGGCCTTCGGGGTAGCGCGATTAATTTCATCCGCCAGCAGAATGTTTGTAAAGATTGGTCCAGCATGGAATGTATTAACAAAGGTCTGTCTGTCAGGAAGGTTGTAACCCAACAGATCGGTGGGCAATAAATCGTTGGTAAACTGCATACGATTAAAGTCTAGTCCTGAAAGGCGTGATAGACAAAGCGCCAAGGTTGTTTTTCCAACGCCCGGAATATCTTCTATCAATAAATGACCGCGTGCCAGCATGCACACAACTGCCAGTTTAACGGTACGCTTTTTGCCAATAATAATACCGTAAGCAAGCTCAAGTAAATGTTGTAAATCAGCCGGTTGAGAAGATCCCGATACAGAGGTTGAAGACGGTGGAGGAGATGGTGGAGGAGATGGTGGAGGAGATGGTGGCATATATAGGCACTTTCTAAGATTTTATGCGAAGTAAACAGATTTTTAAGGACCGTGTTATCAATCTCTCTCCAACGTCTTCCTGTAGCTTACTGAATACTTTTTGCTTTTTCTTCGGCTTCTTTAACACTGCCAATCATGTAAAATGCTTGCTCGGGAAGATGGTCATATTGCCCATCCACCAACGCTTTAAAGTCGGCTATGGTTTCTTTCAGCGAAACGTATTTGCCTTTTGCCCCCGTAAACGTTTCGGCAACTGTAAAGGGCTGACTTAAAAAGCGTTGAATTTTTCTAGCACGTGATACCGATAGCTTATCTTCCGGTGACAATTCATCCATACCGAGGATCGCAATGATATCGCGTAATTCCTTATAACGTTGTAATGTCGATTGTACGCGACGCGCTGTTTGATAATGCTCTTCTCCCACCACCAATGGATCCAGCTGACGCGATGTTGAATCCAATGGATCCACCGCCGGATAAATACCCAAGGCAGCAATATCGCGCGAAAGCACGACTGTGGCATCCAAATGTCCAAACGTGGTTGCGGGCGAAGGATCTGTTAAATCATCCGCAGGAACATAAACGGCTTGAATTGAAGTAATAGAGCCCACTTTTGTGGAAGTTATACGCTCTTGCAAACGTCCCATTTCTTCAGCCAAAGTCGGTTGATAGCCCACTGCCGAAGGCATACGTCCCAATAGCGCTGATACCTCTGTACCGGCCAACGTATAACGATAAATATTATCAACAAAAAACAAAATATCGCGACCTTCGTCACGAAAATACTCGGCCATGGTCAGCCCTGTTAACGCTACGCGCAAACGATTTCCGGGCGGTTCATTCATCTGGCCATAGACCATGGCAACTTTGGAGTCTTTTAAATTGTCTTTTTGAATGACACCCGCTTCCATCATTTCGTGATAAAAATCGTTTCCCTCGCGCGTACGCTCTCCCACACCTGCAAATACAGATAAACCTGAGTGTTGTGTCGCAATATTGTTGATGAGCTCAAGCATGTTGACCGTTTTACCCACACCCGCACCACCAAAAAGTCCAATTTTTCCCCCTTTGGAGAAAGGACACACCAGATCAATAACTTTAATCCCTGTTTCTAAAATCTCGGTTGATCCAGAAAGCTCATCAAATTTAGGGGCATTTTGATGAATGGAACGCTGCTCATTGGCATCAATCGGACCAACTTCATCAATCGGCGTTCCCAGCACATCCATGATACGCCCTAAAGTACCCGGTCCAACCGGAACAGAAATAGGGGCTCCCGTATTAACAACACCCATCCCTCGCTTTAAACCATCGGAAGATCCCAAGGCAATCGTACGGACGACACCATCACCCAACTGTTGTTGAACTTCCAGCGTTAATGACGAAGAATTATCTTCTAACTTTAACGCATCGAAAATTTTTGGTAATGCTTGTGGCGGAAACTTCACGTCCACCACAGCACCAATACATTGAACAATAGAACCTTTCATAAATCCCTTTATTGACAGTGAGTAAAATTAAAGTGCGAAAAAATGAGACTTTAAGAATATCTAAAACCCCACGCGTTAAAATGTTTTCCGCTATACAGCTACACAGCTGCGGCCCCCCCAACAATTTCAGCCAATTCTTTGGTAATAGCCGCTTGACGCGTCTTGTTGTAGATTAACTGCAATTCATCAATCATTGTAGACGCATTGTCAGATGCCGATTTCATGGCTACCATTCGTGCAGATTGCTCACATGCGATATTTTCTGCTACCGCATGGTAAATGACCATTTCGATAAAACGCTCAAGCACCGCATCTATCAAGGTTATCGAATCTGGTTCATAGATATAATCCCAACCATATTTTGGCGTACCAAAATGATTAATCGATAGCGGTAACAGTTGTTCAACAACGGCTTCTTGCTTCATGGTATTGATGAATTTTGAATAGCATAAATAGATGCGATTAACTTCTCCGTTTAAATAAGCATCCAAAACCACCTTGATAGGACCAATGAGTTTTTCAATATGTGGTAAATCTCCCAATTGGGTTAGCTGTGAGGCAATGTTGATTTGGCTGCGTTGCATAAAACCTAAGCCTTTATTGCCAATGGCTACGGCTTGAATGCCATGATGTTGTTGATCATGCTCTCGAATGCGGAGCAAAACCTGACGCAATAAATTAGCGTTTAAAGCGCCGCACAATCCTTTATCCGTCGTTACCACAACAAACACCACATTTTTAATGGTCTGGCTTTCTACTAAAAAAGGATGCCTATAGTCGGTAAGCGAGCCCATTAATCGTCCTGCCACTTCACGAATTTTCTCGCTATAAGGGCGTGTTTGCTTCATGCGGTCTTGCGATTTTTTCATCTTGGAGGCTGCTACCATCTCCATGGCTTTGGTGATCTTGCGTGTATTTTGAACGCTTTTGATCTTCGTACGAATTTCTTTTGTGGCTGGCATAAAGACGATAAATTATGACGCAAAGTGGTTAAAACAGTCAATGATTACTGATACGTTTTCTTGAAAGATTCGACGGCTTCTTTGAGTACAGTTTCTGTTTCACTCGAAAGATCACCAGAGGTATTAAGCGACTCTAATACTTCAGCGTGTTGTATCTTTAAAAATGCCTGCAATTTACTTTCAAAATCCATGATTTGAGAAACTTCAATATCATCCATATGGCCATTGTTAATGGCATATAACGACACGGCCATTTCCGCTACGGACATTGGAGCATATTGCAGTTGCTTCATTAATTCAGTGACGCGACGTCCACGCTCCAATTGGCGGCGCGTGGCCTCATCCAAATCAGAGGCAAACTGCGCAAATGCCGCAAGCTCACGATATTGTGCTAATGCCAAGCGGATTCCACCGCCTAATTTTTTAATGACTTTGGTTTGAGCTGCCCCTCCTACACGCGATACCGAAATACCTGCATTGATAGCTGGACGAATGCCGGCATTAAACAAATCGGTCTCAAGAAAAATTTGACCATCGGTAATAGAAATAACATTGGTAGGTACAAACGCGGTCACATCCCCCGCTTGGGTTTCAATAATTGGCAACGCTGTCAACGACCCTGTTTTATTTTTGCACGTTCCATTCGTAAACTTTTCAACATATTCTTCATTCACTCGCGCGGCACGCTCCAATAAACGAGAGTGCAAATAAAAAACATCTCCTGGATAGGCTTCACGTCCAGGAGGGCGACGCAATAAAAGCGAGACTTGCCGATACGCCCAAGCCTGCTTGGTCAGATCATCATAAATAATTAATGCGTCTTCACCACGATCACGAAAATATTCCCCCATGGTACAGCCAGAATAGGGTGCTAAATATTGCATCGCTGCCGATTCAGAGGCCGTGGCAGCAACAACAATCGTGTATTCCATCGCTCCATGTTCTTCCAACTTGCGTACCACATTAGCTATGGATGAAGCCTTCTGACCAATGGCCACATAAATACATTTCATATTCTGGCCCTTTTGATTGATAATCGTATCAATCGCCACCGCCGTTTTTCCAGTTTGCCGATCACCAATAATCAGCTCTCGTTGACCACGCCCAATAGGTACCATTGAGTCGATTGACTTCAAACCGGTTTGAACAGGTTGTGATACCGATTTACGCCAAATCACGCCCGGTGCAATTTTTTCAATGGGCTCAAACAATGTCGTATTAATCGGTCCCTTACCATCAATAGCATGCCCCAGTGCATTAACAACGCGTCCTTGCAACTCGTTACCCACAGGGACCTCTAAAATTTTACCCGTACACTTAACTTCATTTCCTTCTGAAATATGCTCATATTCTCCCAAAATTACTGCCCCAACAGAGTCCCGTTCAAGGTTCAGCGCCAAACCATAAATGCCACCGGGAAATTCAAGCATTTCGCCTTGCATCACATCGGAAAGTCCATAAATACGTGCGATGCCATCACTCACGGAAATGACCGTTCCTTGTGTTTTAAGCTCACCGGATATAGAAAGATTTTGAATACGTTGACGAATAAGATCACTGATCTCTGAAGGATTGAGTTGCACGTTGAAATCCTTTATTGAATAATATGAATAAGTTTGTTATAAAAAAGAGCGGAAAGATAGGATGTATACCATAAACAACGCTATATTAAAGCGATACCAATGATTGATGAGCCTTATCCAATGTCGCTTTGAGCGAACAATCGAGAACACGATCACCCACAATGGCACGGAAACCTCCAATCAAAGCGTCATCATGACGAACCGTTGATTTTAATAAAACACCAAATTTTTTCTGCAATTGCTCGGTAATCGCTTTCACCGTATTATCGGCCATTGGATAAGCAGACTCAATGGTCACCAAAAATACTTCTCGTTGTTGTGCCAGAAAATCGGAAAAATGATTCAAAATTTCAGGCAAAAGTATCAAACGATGATTTTCAGCCAATACCTCAATAAAAGATTGCTGGAGTTGTTGTGTATCGCCTTGCCCCCAATGACCTCCAGATTTGTTATAGAGCGCCATAAACACCTCACTCTTTGTGGAATGGTCAACACGCGGGTTCATCAAAAAATGGCGTAGCGTAAAATTATCATCTTGAGCAATCAATGTTGATGTTTGCTGCAAAAACGACAACCATGTATTTTCCGTATGTTTTGATAAGGCTAGCGAAAAAACAGACTCCGCATAGGGCCGCGCCAATGTTTGTGGGTACATCAGAGTCTACTTTTAATATCTTGTAACAATTGATCATGATTGGCCGGAGTAACTTCGCGTCCCAAAATCTGGGTTGCGGTTGCCAATGCCAAACTGGCTACGTTTTCTTGTAACGCAGCACGTGCTTTTTGCATCTCAATCTGCATCGTTTCACGCGCTTGCTCTAATACACGCTCCCCCTCTATTTGGGCTTGCGACTTTGCATCGTTAATCAACGAGTGCGCTTGGCGCTCACCATGGCTTACAATTTCTGTGGCCTCTATACGCGCCTTACGTAAAATGTCATTGGCTTCTTGTTCAGCATGATGCAAACGATTTTCACCGCGTTTTGCCGCCGCTAACCCTTCTGAAATTTTTTTCTGCCGTGCTTCAATAGCACCCAATAAAGGAGGCCAAATAAAGCGCATCATCACAAACAAAAATATCAGAAAGACGATACTAGAAGCAATCAGCGTCAAATTGATATTCATAACATAACCTATTGATATGAGAAAATAATAAAAATAACAAAAACTTATGTTTTTAAAACAAAGCTATTGGGCCGCACTGTGTAGGACAAACATGTAGGGCATTCCTAAAACAACCAACCGACGATATGCTTCTCATTACAAAAAAGCAACAACTGGGACAGGTGGGTGTGGTAACCGACCATCTTGTAGAAAAATGACAAAAGATACTATCAGTTTGACAAAGCCCCCAACAATGGATTTGCAAATGCAAAAAACATCGCTAAACCAGCAGCAATCAGGAAGGCTGCATCAATCAGTCCTACCAATAAAAACATTTTGGTTTGCAAGCTAGATTCAAGCTCTGGCTGACGCGCCACAGACTCTAAAAATTTGCTGCCCATAATACCGATACCGATACAAGCACCAATAGCCCCAAAACCGATCATCAGTCCTAAACCAACAGCCGTATATGATTGTACCATAGCAAGTGGATCCATTTTATACTCCTTTAAAGAAAAAAAATTAATGATGCTCTCGTGCCATCGAAATATAAACTACCGAAAGCACGGTAAAAATAAACGCTTGAAGAACGACAATTAAAATATGAAAAATCTCCCAAGCCGCGCCAAGAATAACGCCTAAGCCTAACCACACAAGACCGGCTGAGGCCAACATCCAAATGAGAAAAAAAATCAATTCACCAGCATACATATTACCGTATAACCTCATTCCCAACGATATGGGTTTTGATAAATATTCTACGAAATTAAGAAACAGGTTGGGAATGGCTAAACACACAACAACCACCGGATGATGTGCATGAAAAGGTGCCGTAAAAAGCTCTTTGATAAAACCCCCTAGCCCTTTTGCTTGTATTGCCGAAAAGATAATCATAAACAGTATCGAAAATGATAAACCAAAGGTAAGATTAAGATCGGCCGTAGGAACAGGACGCCAAACAGGGGCATGATCTTGTTGTGTAATCGCAGTATAAATTGAAGGTAAAAAGTCGGCCGGAATCAAATCGAGCATATTCATCATCAAAATCCAGCAAAACAACGTAAGTGCTAATGGCGCCATAAAAAAACGTTGACCGGGATAAATTTTTGCAACCTGATTGTCAACCACTTCAAACAAGAGCTCAAGAAAACATTGAAGTTTTGAAGGGCATTCAATACTTGGTCGCGCGGCAATAAGCCAAAAAAAACCAATCATGAGCACTCCCATCAATATGGCCATTACAATGGTATCCAAGTGAATCGCCAAAAACTGATCAGCATCAAACTTAATCACCATGTTTGCAAGGTGATGCTCTATGTAAGATGCGGGCGTTAGTTCTGTAGCCATTGTTTCAAGGGTATAGAAGATCTTAAAGAATATAAACAGCGTATATTTGCTTAATAAAAAAGCGAGATTCTACAAAGAATTCGCTAAAGCGTCAATACATAGACAAAAAATAATCTATATCCTTAGAAATTAACTGACCCAGTTAGCCAAAATCGACTATCACTTGGATCATCTTCGGTAAGTGCACGCGCACTGCCAGTGGCACGTTTTGCCCATTCTGCCTTAATAGACCATTGGTCAAGTACCGATAAATTTACTGATATTCCATTACCATAAATAGTCTTACTACCATAACCGTAATGACCAATACCTATTTCTGCGTTTTTCTTCCAACCTCGATCATGAAAAAGCGCCAATGTTAAAAAGCCTGGCAACACTGGCTGCAAATAAATACCATAACGTAGCTCCAATGTTCCCAAAGCCCCTCGGTCACCGGGTGCTTCTCCTCCAGGATAAGCGCGTACACCTGATGGACCTCCTAGTGAATAACGCATAGATGCATCCATGGTCTTGTTTGCCTCTTGCCCACGCAATGAAAGATAAAGCGATAATCGGTCACCGCTACTTGTTTTTAATAACGATTGATCACGTGAGGCATTCCATAACAATCGCGTAAAACTTCCAGTTGAACCCCGATAAGCGGCGTTGGCTTCAATTGAGTTTTGCTGGAGCGTCAATCCGTAATTCGAGAAAGATCGCCCTTTCAAAAGAAGGCTGTCAATAACCTGACCATTTAAAGAAACGGAAAGCCCATCAATACGACGTTGTGGCTGCGTTATACCTAAAATGGAGTCTTCAGGATGGCTGCTGTCATAGGATAAGCGCGTTGATAAATTATGCCTTTTGGTGCGAATAATAGGATAGGTTGCCCATAAACTATAATTATCACTTTTTCCTTTAATACGCGCGTCTTTAAATTCTTCATACAGATAATATTGAGATCGACTGAAATTTAATCCAACACGCCAACCATCGTATAGCACCGGTATGCTATAGCCCAATTGGCCAATCGTATTGTCACTTTTATCCGTCGTGGTCAGCTCAAAAACAGCCTGATCGCCTATTCCAGCCAAACTGTGACCAATAAAACCAACGGTTGCTCTATTTTTACCGGTAATGCTACCCCCCTTATTGTCTATAGAAAAATAACCACGATAACGTTTAGCGTCTTTTACCAATATATTGGCTACTGTTGTTCCTTGACGTTTACCAGGTCTCAACGAGATTTTTGTTCCAGTCAATCCGGGTAAATCACCAATAATGCCAACAGCACGCTCGGTATTGTCTTTCATCAATATCGTACCCGCACAATCAGATGCTGTTTTTTGACAAATATTTTGCGTTGCTGTATCCTTAATTTGCTCAAGGCGATAATGGCTTTGATTATCCACGACCACCTTTTCTATTTCTCCAGCAAAAGTATAAATATCCAGCTCATCCGCACGTTGTGGATTGGACTTAACCTGTACATTGGCAATAAAGTAGCCTTGTTTTCGATAATATTTAACCACAATGTCAGAAATACGCTTATAACGCTCCGCGTTAATGGGTTTACCTATTTCATTTTGAATGTCTTCTTGAAACTGTGTTGGAGCTTCTTGAAGAAGCGTGTCGCTGACTTTAATATTAACACGGCGTAGTTTCAATATTTTTGTGGGTTCTATCTTCTTGGGTGGTTGAACCTTTGGTAACATTTCTTTAAACGAAGCCACCTCTTTAATGGGCGGGTCGTCTGCCGAAGCTCGATCAGATTGTAATTGTGGGATTACCGTAATGGCCACAATACCATTCGTAAAATCCTTCGGTTCAACACGAGCCACATAATCAAGATTTCTTTGACGATAATAGTCGTTGATGGGTTTTGCCAATTCTGCTAGCTTTTGCACTGTCATGGTTTGTCCGCGTGATCGACGAATCTCGGGGATCGCTTTAATCGCTTTCTTATCAAACCGGGCTTGACCGTAGGAAAAAATATAACGAACGGTGATAAGTTTATTGCCTTGCGCATCCGTTTTTGGGGTAGGCTTCCAATCCGATTCATGGCGTACATCAATAGCAACAATACCTTTGGCATAATTAAGCGGCAATACATGAGCACGGTATTTCCAGCCTTTACGACGAGAATATCTATCAATTGCCTCTGAAAGTTTTTTAAGATCACGCACCAACATTCTTTTTCCGATGGATTTTCGTATGGCTGGAATCGATAAAAATGCCTTTCTTTTTTTCTCCGCGATGTTATAAGTGTAAAAACGTTTAATGCTGATACTTTGTCTTTTTAACTTGGCATTTGAAGTTGATACACTTTGACTTTCTTGAGGACTAGAAAGTTGAGCAACAGCATGATGTGCCACAATAGAGGCTGAAATCAATATGAGCGCAACATTTTTCGTAAAAAAAACAATTTTCGATTGGCTAGATCTCAAACCCTCAGTCAAAAAACGAGACAATGATAGACATATTTGTATTGGCTTCATAAAACAATCCTAAAAATCGATAAAAAACTCATTCGTTATATTTGCTTTTTCAGATAAGGCGTTATTTTAGTACAAATATTTTATAGATGTGCAATACCATCAAATATTTTTTGATATTTCTTGTATCTGAAAGCCACTCAAAAGCCTTTTAAGTCGTCTATTCTATCAGCTTCTACAGCAATACCACGCCATCGGATAAACAACAACATTTGCCCTTGCGCTTGTTCGAGATCAACATAACCCATACGCGCCAACTCCAGGACAGCCATAAATCCCACAACACGCCGTATAATATCAGATGGGATAAACAATTCAGAGAAATCCACGAAGCGATCTGGACACTCTTGTAGCTGGTTCAATATATGAGTCATTTGCTCGCGTAGTGATAGCGCTTCTGCCTGTACTTCAAAATGAGCGCGCGACTCGATACGGGTAAGCAATGCTTGCCAAACCACGATAAACTCTTCAGAAACCACCTCAGGCAGCCATACTTTTTCTTCCAGTTCAACGGCACTTTGCCCCCAAAAGAAATGGCGCCCCACTTGAGGCAATTCGTTCAGTTGTATGGCCGCTTTTTGAATTTGCTCATATTGCAATAAACGACGCACCAAATCAGCACGTGGGTCTTCTTGTGCTTCTTCGTCCTGCGTTTCATCTTTGACATGTGGCAACAACATTCTGCATTTAATGTCGATTAACATCGCTGCCATCACCAAATATTCAGCAGCTAAGTTTAAATACTGATGACGCATGCTTTCAACATAGTCAAGATACTGACGTGTAAGAATAGCCATTGGGATATCTAAAATGTTTAATTTTTCTTTGCGTATCAAATACAAGAGCAGATCCAGTGGCCCTTCAAAATTGTCTAAATACACCTGTAAAGCATCAGGCGGAATATACAGCTCGCGCGGTACTTCAAGCAAAGCATTGTTATAGACACGTGCTACTAACGGAGAGGTTTGTTCAGAAAACATTTTAGAGATATTTTTACGGCGTGTTGAAAGCCTATAAGCTCATAGTACACCTTGCAATATTCATCAAGTGCCTATTACCCATTACTTTTTATGGTTTTTTACAATTTCCGTATTCGATTAACCATTCACCTAAAACACACAAGAGATGATGTTGCGCGAAGAAAAACCATTTAATGATATATTGTTTTTCGAATGGCATGGTATAACGCAATGTTATAGGCTCTATACAATCAACATTCTCATCATTCGATTCAAAGACATGAAAAACACCATTTTTGGTATACCGCTGTAAAATAAAGAAAATGTTAAAATGGATCAAATGTAAATCCCGTGAGAAAAAGAAGCACAAGCACCTGGGCAAACGTTAAATATTTTTCAAGTCTTACAATCTACCATTTTAGCGTCTCTTTTCCTATCTTTATTGTTTAACGGTTAATCATTATGTCAACAACGTTTGTACTTTTTGGCATTCCAATATCGGATGCGGTGGTGGTTGGACGTGCACATTTACTGTCACATGCCATGTTAGAGGTTGGACATTACCACATTTTAAACGAATGTGTGGCCGATGAACAAGCAAGATTGTCAGAAGCCGTTAAGCGTTTGACGCAAGAGCTTTCTGACACACAAGCACAAGCTCAACAGCACTACCCAGCAGAAGTAATGGCAATGATTAACGTACAGCATATGATCTTAAATGACCCAATGCTGGTTGCAGCAGCACAAACCCATATTGCCCGTGAACAATGCAATGCTGAATGGGCTCTGGTCGCTGAAATGGAACATTTGGTCGAACAGTTCGAACAATTTGATAATGCTTATTTGGCAGAACGAAAACATGACATTATGCAAATTACGGAACGCATTTTGCAACACATGCAAGGGGATCATTTTGTCGACTCTGTTAAAGCGGCTGATTTGGCAACCAATGATAAACCACTGATCATCGTAGCGCATGATCTATCACCAAGTGAGCTCATGCAGATCAGATATACCAGCACCGCAGCATTTATTACCGATATGGGGGGATTAAACTCGCATACATCTATTATGGCGCGTTCGCAAGAGTTGCCGGCGATTGTTGGATTGCATCATGCCCGGCGATTAATTCAAGAATCCGAGTGGTTAATCATCGACGGCTTGCTGGGAATGGTTATTGTTAACCCTGATGATACCACGCTCAAAGAATATTATGGACGAGTCACCGAGTGGCAATTGCAAAAAGATCGTTTGCATCGTTTTGTGAAAGTTCCCGCAATAACGCTGGATAAAGTTGACGTAGATTTACAAGCCAATATCGAAACCCCAGATGATGTGGATAGCGTGTTAAAATACAATGCAGCAGGCATTGGACTTTTTCGCAGTGAGTTTTTATTTTTAGGTACGCCCACACTTCCTGACGAAGAAACTCAGTTTGAAAGCTATAAAAAAGTCTTAGAAGCTATGGGAGATGCTCCTGTAACAATTCGTACGCTTGATATTGGTACGGACAAAATGCCACAAGGCTTTGAAAAAGCGAATTTGACCTCTCCGCTTGGGCTTCGTGCGATTCGGCTGTGTTTGTCTTACCCAAAGTTGTTTCGCGTACAGTTGCGTGCGTTGTTGCGCGCATCTGTATATGGGCAGTTACGCATTTTACTGCCTATGATCACAGATGAGGCAGAACTATTTGAAACGCTCAATCTCCTCGAACAGTCTAAAAGTGAATTGACCCGAGAGGGTGTTCCCTATAGCAATAATATACCACTTGGGATCATGCTGGAAGTACCCGCCACAGCATTTATCCTGCCACACATTGCGCAATACATTCAATTTATTTCATTGGGCACCAACGACCTTACTCAATATTCATTGGCCGTAGATCGTACCGATGTTACCGTTAATTATCTATACAACGCAATGCATCCAGGCGTCTTGCATTTAATTAAACATTGCATACAATGGGCACAACGACATAACATGCCGATTTCTGTATGTGGAGAAATTGGTGGGAATCCCCGATTTACACGTTTTTTGCTCGCCATGGGATTGCGTAGTTTTTCGATGAATACTAGCCAATTGCTTGCAGTTAAACAACAAATTGTAGGAATCTCCATTGCCGATTTGCAAAGAAAAACAAAAAAATGGAAACATGCAAACACCGAAAAAATCAAAAAAATGATTGATCTGATCAATATCCAATAATTCATGATGGGTCAAAACAGCACAGCAAGCCAGATGTGAAAAACGATATAGTATGGGCTATCTCACGGATCTTGACCAACAAGATATTGTGATGTTTACAACACACATACTCTCAATCTCTTTCAAAAAATAGACTTTAGCTTATCTTATCACGTGCTCAAAGCCCTCTTAACCACCTCAAAAATGGTAATAATAAACGGGAACATCCGAAAACCTTGTGGAAAAAATTAAACAAATAATCTGTTTACGTTAAGATTATTTCCCTGTAAGGCTTTTAATAGTGCTGTATGCAGTACAATTATGCCATTATTGACTTTTAGGAGATTTACCATGCATTACGCCGAATCAAACCAACTCTTTGCCGAAAATGAACACCGTCAGAAAGTCTTCGAGCAAGACCCGTTTCGTTTCATGAATCAGTTCGTTGATTTTGCTGCATTGGCCAAGGAGATTGATCAGCATATACCCCGCAACAACCAGACAGCAAAAGGTGGGCGACCTGCCTACTCCACCGAAACCATGATCCGCATTTTGATCATCAAACGATATCACGGTTTTTCTTTACAGCAAACCGAGTTTCAGTTACTTGATCGCATCAGTTTCAAAGCCTTTGCCCGACTCACGAACGCCAGCAACATCCCCGACAAGAATACCATTTGGGAATTTGAGCAGCGTCTGGGTAAGGATGGCGCCGAGGTGCTGTTTGAAGCCTTCAATAGGCAGCTTGCTCGACATGGCTTTGCAGCGCGTGGAGGGCAGGTGGTGGATGGCACTCTGGTGTCAGTCCCCGTGCAACATTTTACGGAGAAAGATAAGGATAGCCTTGATCAGGGCACAGTTCCGCAGGATTGACCAACCGCGAAGGCCGTGCAGAAGGATTTGAATGCGACTTGGACTGCGACTCGGATGAAAAAGCACGGGAAATCATGTTATGGCTATAAGGTTTCGGTGAATACTGATGTGAAACACAAATTCATCCGCAAGGTTGAGATGGGAACGGCGAGTGAACACGACAGCCAACACTTTGATGCGTTGCTGGATAAGGTCAACACCAGTGCAGCGGTGTATGCAGATCGCGGATATCCAAGCAAGGCACGCTCAAGCAAGCTGAAGAAGGAGGGATTCCGCGATATGATACAGCGTAAGGGTTATCGTGGGCATCCTTTGAACGAGCGGCAAAAGGGTAGGAATCGAACCATTGCAAAGACCCGAGCGCGGGTGGAGCATGTGTTTGCAGGTATTCGGCACTTTGGTGGGAAGCATCTGCGAACAATCGGTATCAATCGAGCGCATTTTGGGATGTGTTTGATGGCGTTGGTGTACAATATGCAACGTTTTGGTTATTTGAAGAGAGTGGGTTGTGATGGTTTTTTGCACCCAAAATCCGCCTAAAAAGCGGAAAAATGGGAAAAAAACCATCAATTTGGGGGTTTTTTATGTATAATATGATCTCAAAAGGACTTTTTTTTCAAAAAATTGCCCAAGATTGCAAAACACTTGCCCGTGTTTAGAATTTTTAGGCGGTTTTCGGAGATTCCCTATTAATTATCTGTAAAAGGTATTTTTATGTTTCCTTTCTTTAAACTTCTTTTTTTAGCCGCTCTTATTTTTTTTGGACTTTACCACTATTTCTCTGAAAAATTGGAAAAAAAAGCAAACAAAATGCTAGACTATGCCGTGATAACCAAATCCATAAACGATCGTTATTATCTCGGTTTTATTGAAGATTGTTCCGGAACTCTTTCTGAAAAAAAGACCTCTCACTGTTTTCGTAAGATTTATTACTACAAAAATCAAACTGAACGTGGCTTATGTACACTTCCTGGTGGAACTGTGGCTTCCTCTATGTTTGAAAATTTAACACTTACATGGAAAAATTTTAACCATCTTGAGTTACACAGTACTTTTGGAACAATCCCGCTACTCATTAATAATACTACTTGCAACAATACCGATTCAGTTTTTGATCGCTTTGAGTTGATTCCAACATACGAAGCGACTGTTGAAAAGCTGAAACAGCAAAACCTGGAAAATCTCATAGAAAAAAACCGAGATTTGATGGAAAAGGCAAAAAGACAAATAAAAATTGATTAATACAGATTAATATTTTTTGCTTTTAGGCATCGTTTGCTAAAGCACATACATCAGCAAAAATGGAAGCATGATGAGTGACAGTAAAGTCGAAAGTACAACACCTCCAGCAATTTCAACAGGGGATTGGTTATGAATGGATGCAAACAGATACATATAAACAGCCACCGGCATACTGGATTGTAGAATCAAAACACTACGCGCCATCCCTTGTATATCAAGAGCTTCTACCACCAACCATGCAATCGAAAATCCACCTCCCAAACGAAGAAGGCTGAGTTTGATTGCCGATTGCAATGATTGTATGCGCAACGATCGAATAGAGTACCCCAACATGATTAACATTACCGGAATAGTCAAATCACCAAGTAGCGTCGTGGTATTTTTTAACCATCCAGGTACGGAAAAATCCAACCATAAAAAAAGTAAAGCTAGCCAAATCGCGTAAAAAAAAGGTTCAGAAAGTAAGCGCCACGGTAAAAATTTACCCGATACTATTTGTGTTCCCAGCATAAAAATAAAAAATACATTAAAAGCAAAAACAACGATAGCAAGAGCAAGTCCCGTTTCTCCAAAAGCAAACAGACATAACGGCAATCCCATGTTTCCAACATTACCACAAACCACAGAGGGCAAATATGCACGATAGGGTAAACGAAAGAGGCGCAAACCGATAAGTGCTAACCCCAAAAAGCCGATTAAGGTTAATATACTGGCAAAAGCAATCTCAAGTACTGCCTGGTATTCCAGTTGAACATTAATCAGTACGTTAAAAACCAAAGCAGGCGTTCCCACTGTCATTACAATCCGATTAATAAACTCTCGATCAAACGGCCAGCCTTTATAGTGCCAAAAGTAGCCAACGCTTGCACATAAAAAAATAGGCACAATAATATCGAGTAAAACTTGATATAACATTTAAGGAACCTTGATCCAATCCAGTAAAGATTTTTTAGTTGTATTCAAATCTCTTCGATTTTTCAAACTCTACTCATTTTTAGCTTAAAACTTCCTATTTTCCCATATTTTCGACACCAATCTCCTGTTTTGCCAATAACCTTTCTCATCAAATACAGGTTTGTAAACCCTATCACTCGGCGCATGAACGCTATGGATTTGTAGAAATCGATGTAGACAATACTCATTGTACCACACAAAAAACCCTGCAAGCCCCCACTTTTACTCCAATTCATCTGAACAAATCTACGATAAACTCATACGTGCTACCGCCCTCAATCAAAATACTCCTTATTGCCACATAATCTTGCCTTCCAGTATAATCCCGCCTTCTTAATAAAAGTCCTAAACGACACAATATCAATAACGCCCCCATTTCGTCTATGAAACCTTATAAATATCTATTGTTGATTACAGCGCTCTTTGTCTCTGTATTGTTGTCCAGCAATATCTTATCGTCGGCCAAAATTGTTGACTTTAGTTTTTTTGGTCTTCCACTTATTTTTGATGCGGGATTACTGGTTTTTCCGCTGTGTTATATTTTTGGTGATATTCTCACCGAAGTTTATGGCTACCGTCAATCAAGAAAAGTGATTTGGAGCGGTTTTATCGGTAATGTTATTTTGGTACTGTTTATTAAAATGGCTTCATTAATGCCCGGTGAAAGCCACTGGCAAGCGTACGCTGGTGATGGCGCTTTTCAAAGCATTTTAGGCAGTATTGCCAGCGGTGGGATTATCGTGGCAAGCCTGGTAGCCTATTTATCGGGTGAGTTTGTCAACGCCTTTGTTTTGGCCAAAATGAAAGTATGGACAAACGGTAAGAAGTTTTTTCATCGCGCGATCGGTAGTACTGTGCTGGGACAACTTTTGGATACCTCCGTATTTGTGGTTATTGCCACATTATTGGGCGTCTTTGAAAGCGATATTATGTTTGAATTAATTTATACCAACTACCTTTTTAAAGTCTTGATTGAGATCGTCTTATTTCCTATTACACTGGCACTGGTGCGCTTCTTAAAGACTGCCGAAGGTGAAGATTTTTATGATCGCAACACCAATTTTAACCCGTTCAAACTCTTTGATTGTCCGCGAGAAATTGTTGCCAAAAATTCGTGATATGGATTAAACGAATGCACTGTCTTGTCAAATAGACAAAAAAGCGTTAAAATGCCTGCCCTTATCTATTGATGACATTGATGAGGCATAAAAAAAAACCGACCTTGCGTCATGGCTTGATACAAGCGCTTTCATAAAATGGATAATTTTTTTTTATTTCAGAGTGTTAAAATATCGTTGGAGAAATCTCTATGTTTGCAATTATTAAAACAGGCGGTAAACAATACCGCGTCAAAAATGGCTCGGTCGTTAAAATAGAAAAATCGGCAACCCGCCCCCAAAATATTGGAGACCCAATTAGCTTTACCGATATTCTGATGGTTGGTCATGAAGAAAAAACAGAAATAGGAACGCCAACACTTTCAGGACACAGTGTTACAGGCACAATCATTGAACAAGGTCGTCATCGCAAGGTCGGTATTTTAAAGATGCGACGACGTAAACACTATATGAAACGAGGCGGCCACCGTCAGCATTATACGGCCGTAAAAATCAATCAAATTTCTTAAATTTACCAACGGAGCATTGTTATGGCACATAAAAAAGCAGGCGGAAGTTCACGAAATGGTCGCGAGTCTCATTCCAAAAGATTAGGCGTCAAACGCTTTGGAGGACAAACAATCAACGCGGGGGAGATTATTATCCGACAACGCGGAACACAATGGCATGCAGGTTCAAATGTGGGTATGGGGCGTGATCATACTCTATTTGCATTAATCGCCGGTAAAGTTCGATTTGCCAAAGGAGGACATTTGAACCGTCGCTCGGTATCCATCGAATCACTATAAACCTCTTTCCCTTTTTTCTCGATTTTTGAACCTACACAGTGCAATGCGATTCGATGTTTTAACCCTTTTTCCCGAGATGTTTGCTGCACTGACCCATTACGGTATCACGCGGCGTGCATTTGAACGTAATCAAGCATCAATACATTTATGGCAGCTACGTGATTTTGCCGATAATGCTTATCGTACTGTGGATGATCGCCCCTATGGTGGGGGAGCTGGAATGATCATAAAACCCGAACCTCTTCAAAAAGCCATTACGGCAATACAACAAGAACAACAGCGTCACCAAATCGCCAAAACCCCAATCATTTATCTTTCTGCTGCGGGTAAGCCTTTAACCCAAGCACGGATTAACACGTTGCTCACAATGCCCGCCGTAACATTACTGTGTGGTCGCTACGAAGGTATTGATCAGCGTATTATTGATGTATATGTCGATGACACCTTTAGCCTGGGAGATTTTGTGGTCTCTGGCGGCGAACTTCCCGCCATGATGCTTATGGATGCAATGATTCGAAAAATTCCTGGTGTCATTGACTCAGACTCCACTCAAGAAGAATCCTACACGATTGATTCTATGGTTGGCTCGTCCACGTCTTTTCAGCAACCCTTGCTAGAATACCCACATTACACAAGACCTGAATCATTTTTGGGTTTAAAAGTACCCGCCGTTTTGTTATCCGGCAACCATGCGGACATAAAACACTGGCGACAAAATATGGCCATGCAGGTTACGCGCAAAAACCGCCCCGATTTACTCAAAACAGCGTTACCCGCTTATTAATTTTTTTTTATGCTTTGAAGGAAAATGCTATGAATCTAATACAACAACTCGAGCAAGAAGAGCTCGATCGCCTCACCCAAGATAAAACTTTTCCCAGTTTTGGTCCAGGTGATTCCGTTAATGTTCGGGTTAAAGTTGTAGAAGGTTCGCGTTCACGCTTACAATCGTTTGAAGGGGTTGTCATTGCACGACGGCATCGCGGTCTTAATTCTTCGTTTATCGTCCGCAAAATTTCTTCGGGTGAAGGAGTAGAACGAACTTTTCAGCTGTATTCTCCACTGATTTCAGAAATAAAACTGATACGACGCGGAGATGTACGCCGCGCTAAAATCTACTATCTGCGTCATCGTAGCGGTAAATCAGCCCGTATCCGTGAAAAACTGGTACGAAAAAAGCAGCCACCGAAAAAGCCCGTTGTCACCGACACCATAGCACCAACACAAAGCACTCAAACCCCGCTTTGATTAATCACGATTGATCTCAAAAAGCAACGTCCGTACATGTTTTTGAAAAGACCCTATTTTCAAGTTTTTTTAGAAATACATATTGCCTATAAAGATGCCTAAACCCATACCGAGGACACGACACCATCCCAATGTTCTTAAACGATATCATTATGTCTGCGTCTCTCAATACTTGGTTTTACACACATATACGTTAAAAATATAGGAAAATCACCATGGCTGAATCACACACCGTTAATGCCACTGTTCCCACTCAGGGCGACTCTTTCCGTATCCCCGAAAAAATGGATAACTCACGGCGCAATCTTCTTGCCGCCATAACAACAGGGGGGATGGTTGGTGGCGTTGGTGCCTCTATTCCGATTGTCTGTACAATGATGCCGTCTGAGCGTGCAAAAGCCTCGGGAGCTCCTGTTACAATCGATATTGCCAATGTAGCACCGGGAACCTTATTAATTTCTGAATGGCGCGGTAAACCTATTTGGGTATTACACCGCACGGCACAGATGTTAAAATCCATTGAAACATTAAACCAAGGGGGACCTTTCAAACTGGTCGATCCACAATCAGAATCAAGTATTCAGCAAGAAAATTGTCAGAATATCTACCGCTCAATCAAAAAACATATTCTCGTGGCCATTGGTATTTGTACCCATTTGGGGTGTTCTCCCAAGTCTCGATTTAAAGAGGGTACATCTGAAGGGATGCCAGAAGGTTGGCCAGGTGGATTTTATTGTCCATGTCATGGTTCATTCTTTGATTTAGCCGGTAGAGTGGTAACGGGTGTACCGGCACCCACCAATTTATCGATACCCCCTCATTATTATGTTTCGGATCATGAAGTTTTTATCGGTGCCGAAAAAGCAGCATAGTCCATGACACGTATATATTGATGACCATGAAATCTCCACATTGGATGAAATACAAAATATGTTATGATCATTCCTGCGAAAAGAGAAAACGATTCGTTCTTTTAGACACTCTCACACGAGCAACATCAACATCATATAGGAGCTAACCCCCCATATGCAAAAACTCTTAACTGGGCTGTTGAACTGGACTGATGCACGTTTTCCACTATCGGCAACCTATCGACAGCATTTATCGCAATATTATGCTCCCAAAAATTTCAACTTTTGGTATTACTTCGGTTCGTTGGCCTTATTGGTTTTCGTCATGCAGATCATTACCGGTATTTTATTGGTCATGCATTACAAACCAGACGCCGCAAAAGCCTTCTATTCACTGGAGTACATTCGCCGTGAAGTACCTTGGGGTTATGTTCTCAACTATATGCATTCGACAGGGGCTTCGGCTTTTTTTATTGTGGTTTATCTCCATATGTTTCGTGCTATGCTCTATGGATCGTACCGAAAGCCGCGTGAACTCTTATGGCTATTTGGCATGGGCATTTTCTTTGCCCTCATGGCAGAGGCATTCTTTGGTTATTTGTTGCCTTGGGGTCAGATGTCTTATTGGGGCGCGCAGGTAATTGTCAATATTTATAATACCATCCCATTTATTGGAGAATGGCTTTCCGTATGGATTCGTGGCGATTACACCATTTCGGATGCCACATTAAACCGATTCTTTTCATTCCATGTCATCGTTTTGCCTTTGGTTTTGGTGGGGTTGGTGTCAATGCATTTATTAGCGTTGCATGAAGTGGGCTCCAATAATCCAGACGGTATTGAAATTAAAAAAAATAAAGACGCCCATGGCATTCCCCGTGATGGTATTCCATTTCATCCTTACTACACGGTAAAAGATATTTTTGGGGTTTGTGTCTTTCTGATTCTTTTTTTTGCAGTGGTCTTTTTTGCTCCAGAGTTTGGAGGCTATTTCCTTGAATATAATAATTTTGTTCCCGCCAATCCTGTAAGTGGTCCAGCGCATATTGCCCCCGTGTGGTATTTTACGCCGTATTATTCCATATTGCGTGCGGTACCCGGATCACTTTTTGGTATTGATACGCGTTTTCTTGGTGTTGTTGCCATGGGCGCCTCCGTCGGCTTCTTTTGCTTGTTGCCGTGGCTGGACCGCAGCTCGGTTAAGTCCATTCGTTATCGAGGCTCTTACTACAAAACAGCTTTGGTTCTTTTTGTGTTATCCTTTTTATTGTTGGGCTATTTGGGTACACAAAGTACCGATATTTGGGGCGCTTTTTCAGAAAACACCCCACTGCTTGGTGGGGCTGCCCGTGCAACCATTGTGGCACGCATTGGCACGATCATTTATTTTTTGTTCTTTTTGCTCATGCCATTTTATACGGCATGGGATAAAGTCAAGCCTGTCCCAGAAAGAGTGACTTTCTCATGAAAAAAAACGTTAATAGGTTTTCCAACACCTTAATGGTTGGGGTATTGATTGTCCTTAGTGTTGCTTTACCAACGGCTGTTGGTGAGACCAGCAGCCGTTTGGAAAAAGCACCGGATCGATCAAACGATCTGCCTTCATTGCAACGAGGGGCACGTTTATTCATCAACTATTGTTTAAACTGCCATAGCGCACGCGCTGTTCGCTATAACACGCTTGAACAAATCGGCTTTTCTCCCGAAATGATCAAAAAAAACCTTTTGTTTACGGGCAATAAAATTGGCGATATGATGCAAACTGCTTTGCGAGAAGAAGACGCCAAAAAATGGTTTGGTGTTGTTCCGCCCGATCTTTCGTTAATCACAAGAGCGCGTTCGTCCAGTACAGGCAGCGGTGCTGATTGGCTATACACCTATATGCGTTCATTTTATCATGATCCAAAATCAGCCACAGGCTGGAACAATACCGTTTTTCCCAATGTGGCAATGCCCAATGTTTTTTGGGAAATACAAGGCACTCAGATATTGGAAGATGATCATACATTAAAATTAAGTCAAAAAGGTCTATCTAGCCCACAAAGTTTTGACAGTCAAATGGCAGACTTGGTAGCGTTTATGGATTGGATGGCCGAACCTTATCGTAAAGAGCGTATTACAACAGGCTTTTGGGTGTTGGGCTTTTTACTGATCATGACGCTTTTGGCCTACTTGTTGAAAAAAAACTACTGGAAAGATATCAAGTAGTCAATCATTAAGTTTTCGCCTGTTCTGAATATTCCAACACCGATAAAAACTGTTTACAATTATTTAAGGCATTTGTTTCATTATGATGATATTGTATTCCGGGACTTCTGATCCTTTTAGCCACCGTTGTCGCTTTGTACTCCATGAAAAAGAAATGGATTTTGAAATCAAGTTGATAGAGCCGCCTACACACGGTATGGAAACCCACCTGGAGGTTCCTTACGATCAGTTGCCTATGCTCACGGATCGCGAGCTATCACTGTATTACCCCAACATTATCAATGAATATGTTGAAGAACGTTTTCCGCATCCACAGTTTATGCCCCCCGACCCTATCACGCGTGCCCGTATGCGGCAACTGCTACATACCATGGAGCAAGATATATTTTCTCATGTAAGAGTTTTAGGCAAGGAAACCAGTAAACATAAAATTGAAGCAGCGCGCAGAATTTTGCGAGAACGCTTAATTGAAATTGCTGTCCAGTTGGACAAAAAAAAGTATTTACTCGGTCAAGAAATGTCAATGATTGATGTTGCGCTTACCCCCTTGCTTTGGCGCTTGCAAGCCTATCGTATTAACCTGCCCGATAGTGCTTCAAATCTGGCTAAATATGCAGAACGTATTTTTTCTCGTCCTGGCTTTATCAATTGCTTGACACCCGCTGAAAAAGTAATGCGCCGATAAGTGGACATCATCACGAGCCTGTCTTATTTCTTGGGCGGTGGCGATAACGATTATACGACCAACGGTATTGATGAGGATATTGCAAAACGATCTCTTCTATCATTCGATTAAATGCTGCTGCACGCGCTACAGGACTGTTGGGCAAATTCTCCATCAAGCGCAATGAAATAGAAAACCCCCCCCAGCGACGTACATGTAGCAAACTTACAGTTGCCACAGAGTCCATACAAGATATTTTAGGGGCCAGCATCATCGTATAGGCAGGATGATCAAAAAACGCAAGCCATTCACCGGATCCCTCGGGTGGTGTTTGATCTATGGCAATGGTAACGCAGCCGCCGCGACTCAAATAACGCACCAATTGACGAATACCACTGGTATTCATTGAAAAAAACGTTGCTTGGTGTTTTGGATGATGAAGCTGACGCATGGCCAACATAAAAGGTTTTTTTTGCCTTTGATAAAGCGTATGAGACTGAAAATGCTCTGAAAGAAAAACAATAGCAGCCTCTGAACACCCTAAGTGTGCGCTCACAAACAATACCGGGATGTTTCCGCTCCCTCTCCGTCTGATCAAAGATTCTAATCTCGGATCCATCTGTATATGGAATTTTTTTAATGTTTTCTCCGGCGAATTTAACCAAATCCACGGTGCTTCAAGAACTGTACGTCCAAAGTCAATATAACTTCGGCATACAGATAAAAGTGGATGAGGTAAGTTTGCTTTGTTGGCAAATGCTAAGGCTTTTCTTCGTGATTGGGTTTGACTGATAAAAGCCAAGAACCCCAAAGCCCCACCCAGCATATGCAAAAACAACAACGGACAATGTGCCATGCCCTTTAAAACCCATCGATGGTGTGTTGGAATTGAGTGGTTTTTTTTCAAAATATCACGCCGTAGAAATTTTTATTTTTGTGGCTTGAAGCAATCAAAATTTTTTGAGTTGCTTTCGTAAAAAATAAACTAAAATAGCAGGAATTAAGTGTATATCAATAAACAATATAGAACTTTTAGTATTTCACCAATTTATTAATATCACGAATCATACTGCGAATGTTTTCATTTGACTGATAATGTGCATAATACATTATTGGCATCCCCTGCGGGTCAATCAAAAAAATACCGCTGTGCTCAAGGTCATTGAGGTGAATATTGGCAAACATGCTAAGGGGTTTACTTTTTAACGGGATAATGGGTGCAACCACCCGTTGAATTTTTTCATCGGCAAATCCATTTCCAATCATTACCCATAGTGCTTTAATACGCTTGGCCATAATACCCTGCGCCCGAACACTTTGCCGTAAAGCAAAAAGTTTTTGCTCACAAACCTCTAAACAATGGGTAGACGTAAAAACGAGCATAGTCCAATAACCATGATAATCATCCAACGATTGTGAAGCACCTGAAGGCGTTGAAAGCGAAATGCTATCATCCGAATGCTTTAACCATTGCCCATGGTTATTGGTATGTGTTGGCTTCCATTCTTTTTTGGATAAATAATAAGGCAAAATAAGAGGAATGGCAGTCAATAAAATCATACCAGCGACAACACCGATTACAATTTTTTGTGATCGAGATAGGCTTTTTTGAGTATCTGACAAATCAGCAAGAATGACTTAAGAAAACAACACGTAGGTGACGAGTGTGTAAGGGTACTTTCTCCAACAACACCAAGAGACTCCACTTTTTGCTATGGCTTCTACAAAAAAGTATCATCGTATAAATGTCTTACCTACAACCGCACACTAAATAATACCATCAAAATTCTGATCATTGCCCCAGACCTCTAATATATTTAGGCGTGTAATGCACGAAATCATCAAATGAATCCGGTAAGCCTCCTCTTCCCAATAACGTTAATGAACTTGTTGCACCTATACTACAAACATCTTTCCCTATCCCACTCGCATCCAAAAAGTCTCCCGAAAGACCCGTTAATGCCGCTAAATCATCGAACGTATTTACTGTCGTTTCTACATTCCCCGCACTTCCTGTCTCTGACGATGATTGAATCACATTTAAACCAAACACACCCGGCGTAAAAGTATAACCACTTCTTGGACTACGAAACAACGAATTTCCAGATAAACTGTATTGATTTGCCTTTACTACCACATCTCCTCCTGAGGCTCCTTGCGCCACTGTATTCGCCTGAATAAATCCTGTTACCATCGTCAATACATTTGTATTCACGTCGATATCTCCTCCACGCCCCACTCCCGAACGATCAAACACCGATGTCGTTATCAATGCATCTGTCATCCCCAATTCATTCCCCACATTAACAACAATACTGCCGCCATTTCCTTTTTGCGCACTCGTCATTATTCCACTGTGTATCAATTCTAAACTCCCCAACCCTATATCTACATTCACATCTCCTGCATCTCCACTTCCACTATTGCTTGAGCTGATATAACTCGGATCCATGTAAATATCTCCTCCTACTGACACTTCTATTTTTCCTGCATTCCCGCTTGCACTATCTCCCGTCGAGGCCGCTATACTTGAATCTATCATTCGGAGATTACCTGCCAACCTTATTGATATCAATCCTGCATCCCCTTTTCCATTTGTCGTTGACAATATCCCATATTCACCATCGTTTTCCTGACTCATCCCCCATACACTGTTTTCCTCGTCATATCTACGAGAATACTCCATATTCATGTCTTTGCCTGTAATCTTAATATTTCCTGCCTTTCCTTCTTTGTTCGATGACGTAATAATACGTGAGCGATTCCTAACATCCAATTTTCTATTTGCCACAACCTCTACCTGACCTGCATTTCCCGATCCAAAAGTTGAAGAACTAATTTCCCCAGCATCTAACATAATATCATTTGACTCTACTCTTACCAACCCTGCATTTCCTGCTCCTTTTGTCTCAGCCGTTACTTTTCCTCCCGATTGTATTTCAATTTGCTCTAACGCATTCAGCAGAACATCTCCCGACCCTTGCGCATTCTCCCCTGCACTTGCCTTAATCACACTGTTCACACCTGACACTCGTATGCTCTTTATACCACTGTTTATCACTATGTTATCTGCTAACCCTGTTCCTATTGATTCTGTATTAATATGACTGCCACCCTTCACCTCCACCACTGCCCCATTAACCCCATTAATCGCTATTTTTCCTGCATTTCCCGAAGATGATGTACTCGAAAACAACTTCCCTGTATTCATTGTTAATACCTTCGTATGCAATGTTATATCTGTCGCATTACCACTTCCACTCGTTGAGGTACTTATCTCCCCTCCATCTGATAACGTTACACTATTTAATACATTTGTTCCTGTCACACCACTGTTTTTTATCTCTACACTCCCTGCATTTCCACTTGTCTTTGTGCTTGACTCTAATTTTGCGCTTGTTCCACTTACCGTCAATTCCTTTGTATCCAACACAATATTTCCAGCTACCGCTATCGAAGCCCCTGACCCTTTCGCACTGGTACTCACTTCTCCTCCATCTATGTTAATAACGTTTGCTGTATTTGTTGTTACTGTCCCACTGCTCAATGTCGTTCCGTCTCCTCCTATCGTTACTGATCCTGCATTGGCATTCGTATTTGATGCCGATGTGATTGCTCCTCCTGCATTCACATTTACCGTCTCTCCTCCTATGACCACTTGACCCGCCGTCCCGCTGAGCGCCGCTGTTTCTGTTGTACAATCATCTGCTACTCCACCATTCAAACGACACGATGCCGAACTGATTTGACCGCCGCCGCCGCTTGACGCTGCTGACCCTACCGTTATTGTCTCAAACCCCGTTACCTGCACCACACCTGCATTTCCCACCGTATACGTTGATGAGCTGATTTGACTCCCTCCATCTAACGTTACTTGACTACCCGAGGAATTACCACTTTTCGTTATCTTCACTAAACCCGCGTTTCCTAGTCCTCGCGTTTCTGATACTATTTTTGATGCCCCTGATAATGATATTGTATTTGCTTCTACCTCTATACTCCCAGCATTACTACCAGAACTACTGCTGTTGCTACTGATTGTTCCTGCATGACTCATCGTTAGTGCACCAAGATCCAAATTAATTGTTCCAGCATTACTGCTTTCCCCTAAACCATTGGTAGCTCCTGAAGTGTTTTTAGAGGCTTCTGTTGCAACTTTTCCTCCATTGCTTATTATAAGCGCGTCACTATGAATGGTAATGTTACCTGTTGTTTCATCTCCCACTGCATTCCCATCAATTGATGCTGTGATACTTCCACCACCCGTAGTATTTGTTGTTGATGTTGAGTCTTCTGCTAGAGTAACGTTAGTCGCTTTAGTGATAGTACCAAGGCTAGCGTCATCCCCCACCGGCGTTGCTTTGCCAACAATCGTCACAGATCCTGCAACACCTCCAGGATTAGCATTATCACCACCTAATGCTTTTGAAGAAATCTTTGCTGAGTTGTATACTTTGACATTTTCTGCTGCAATAACAACCTCACCAGCTTTTCTTACTCCTGTGAGTACTCTCGATCTACGCCCATTGATATTTGAACTAATTTCTGAGTTAGCCCCATCTAAGACAAGGTCATTTACGTTACGAATAATAATCAGTCCGGCGTCGCCTACAAGAGTACATGCAGCGGGACAGCCACCGACAGCAGTATGACTAACATCTGAAGTAATTTTTCCCGCGTTGTCGACTTGTACCTTTTCCATGTCTTCAATAATCACAGATCCCGCATTCGCTCCCCAATTCAATCCATATGTCGTTATTTGAGCGCTGTTTGTTACATGCACAGTATCCAAATTATCGCTACCAATAGGACCAGTACTACTATAGGTATTACCATTACGACTATTCTTTATCTTTATTTTCCCCGCATTCCCTTTATAGTCCGTGGCAGAACGAAAAACATACCGCGCAGAAGCAGAATAATTCGCATCAACCAATAAATATCGCGTATCAACAGTAATGTTCCCTGCTCTTCCTGTATTATTCTGATGCGTGGTCCCTCCAGCGCTATAAGCTTGAACACCTCCACCTGAATTAACTTTCACTTCGTCAGCATTAATAAGAATTTCTCCTGCATTACCACTATTTCTTACTGTTGTAGGAGCATGAGCAGCATGATCATATTTGGTATTACTCTGTAATATTGCATCATCGGAAACCAAAACCAATTCAGCAAAGCTACCACTACCAGTAATTCCATTAATCGTAACCCCTCCTGCATCAACGTTCCCAGTTGTTGATGAGCTGATCAATGACTTATAAATAGTACCCGAATTGTTAAATCCTTTATTTTTCAATGTCTTCACATTAAACACAATCCCTCTACCATTTGCAGCAACGCTACTATGACTCGTATTGATTGCCTCATTATCTGATTCGATCTTAGCCCCGCCTTGTATACTCACATCATTCGCTGTGATCTCAATACTTCCAACTTCCCCATAACCCGCTCCACTGCCTGAAACACTGGATTTAATTATTCCCCCATCACGATTAAAGCGATTACCATTGATGTCACGAGCATCTATTGTTACCGTATCAAAATTAGAAATCGTTATGTCCCCTCCAGAAACACTTGAACTGCTGCTTGTATTAATAATGCTTCCAGCCCCTATATACAATGTACTCGAAGTAGTCGTTTTGCCCGTAATCGTTATACCTCGCTGACTTTTTAAAGTGGCATTCTGTATCTTAACCTGATCAGCATAGATAGAAATGTCATGAGTATTTGACATATCGATAGATGTACCAGCACTACTGGACGGTGCAACTTTTATAGTTTTTCCATCGCCTAAAAGCCCAAACTCTTCTGGGGCTTCATGAGTCATAGTACTAAGACTCGAACTCGAAAAAACAGCATTGCCAGAAGAATCTACGAGTTGGCTAGCAGCACCAACATGAAAAGCCCCCGGCAAATCAAGAGTTGCCCCACTACCAAAGACCACTCCATTGGAGTTCATAAAATAAAAAGCCGGATTCGTTGTTGTTTGGCTTCCGGTGGCTGTAACACTCATTTTGAGTGTACCATTAATGTATGACTGACCTGAGCCCAATACCCGAGAAATCACATTTTCTATATTGCCGTGAGAAATAGACGGTACAACCTGATAATCGGCAGTGCGTCCACTCGCCAAATCAAACCGATCAAAGCTATGAAATAAATTAGCGCCATTCGCATTTCCGCCTGCGATTGTGGTAGTGGTGCCCAATGTCGAAGCAGTAGTCGCTGTTGAAGTAGCCCCAGTAGACGGCGTAATCTGTGTCGTTACTTGTGCATGAAGCACTGTTGGTGAAAAAACAAGCGAGATGATTAATACAGTCATCCCATACCAACGATACATGGGCTGCATCCTGTGCGCTCTCCACCCAACCTTGCTCTTTGATGGTATGACATACTGACGACCTAATGTTTCTGTCATGCTATTCCTTTAATGGTTAACCAAAACACATTTTACTGTGTCGTGTAAATTTTTTGCAAAAACAATCTCACACCCTCCACCAGACACTTTCCGCTTGCCCTAGCTTGCCTATCGCCGACTTCACACAAAATACATGGACGATGTCTTTATAAAAACAATCTGACTATTATAATCCATTTTTGACATTACTTTCTTTAAAACACTACCTTTTACGAATTAATACGACCTTTCACGAAAAAAGACAACGTGCTTACCGACAACGGTAGCGAGTTTAAGGGGGCCTTTGCAGAGCATCTGAACAAAGAGGAGAGGGTGCATTGGCACACTTACCCACGAACCCCAAAGATGAACGCGCATTGTGAGCGCTTCAACCAAACCATCCAGGAATCGTTTGTGGATTACCACGAGGATTTGCTGTTCTGTGACTTATCCAACAAGAAATTAACACAATGGCCAGTGTTCTACAACACACAACGACCTCACCTATCGACCAAGCCTCAAAAAAAGAAAGTCACCTCTAAAAATAACCTCCCCGTCTCTCCACTAACATATCTCCTTACCCATCACCCAGAGTGCAATATGTATTGGACCAATACAATGTATTGAACTTTTTGATAAACTGCTGTAAAATACATTCAATCATGCACTATTAAATAAAATATTTGAAAATACTTGGTCTAGCCTATTTATGAATATCTTTAACACATGTACGCTGTACTTAAAGGTACGGGCTCACTCTATCTCAAATCGTCATGTGTCTGTGGATGGCTTGGGAAATTCATGGATGATGTTTATCATAGGCTATGCAATGATACGCTTGTTTCATAAACCACTGTCCAATCTGCTACTGCTGCGCCTTAGGCGCACATCTATTTCGTTTTCCCCGTTATTTTAGTTCCTCCACAACCATCAAGGTTTGTCATAAATTTTGATCGAGATATTGTGGCGTTTCCCTTCTTTTGAACCTGCTCGCAATAGTATGACTGTGTACGGGTAATAAAACACATCGTTTTCGTGCAGTTCCTTTATTTTTTAGAGAATTATGATGAAAGACTCCTTAATTATTTTTGATACCACGCTTCGCGATGGTGAACAAAGCCCGGGTGCTTCAATGACGCAGGATGAAAAAATGCGCATTGCCCGACAGCTTGAGCGTTTGCGCGTGGATGTGATTGAAGCCGGTTTTCCAGCAGCCTCACCGGGGGATTTTTCTGCTGTACAAAATATTGCCCAACAGATAAAAAACTCTGTGGTGTGTGGTCTTGCACGCGCCAATACAAAAGACATTACAACGGCTGTACAAGCGCTTAAAGCAGCTGAACGCTACCGTATTCATACGTTTATTGCGTCCTCCAAGATTCATATGGAGCGAAAATTAAAGATGAGTGAGGCGCAAGTGATTGATGCGGCTATTGCAGCAGTCAAACTGGCGCGTCACAGTACGGATGATGTAGAATTTTCGCCTGAAGATGCAGGACGCTCATCGTTCGATTTTTTGTGTCAATTATGTGATGCGGCCATTCAAGCGGGGGCTACAACCATCAACATTCCCGATACGGTTGGATACAACATTCCAGAACAATATGGCGCACTGATTCTTCGTCTACGGCAGCAAGTGGCCAACAGCGATCAAGCAATTTGGTCTACCCATTGTCATGATGATTTGGGCTTAGCCGTTGCCAATTCGTTAGCGGGGGTGATGAATGGCGCACGTCAAGTGGAGTGTACCATTAATGCCTTAGGCGAACGTGCTGGGAATGCCTCGCTGGAAGAAGTGGTCATGGCCATACGTACGCGACAAGATTTCTTTTCATGTGATACCCGCATTGATACGACTCAGTTGGTTCCTGCTTCGCGTTTGGTGGCTACTGTTACGGGCTTTCCGGTACAGCCAAACAAAGCGATTGTAGGTGCTAATGCATTTTCGCATACTGCTGGAATTCATCAAGATGGTGTGATCAAACACCGCCAAACTTACGAAATCATGCAACCTGAGCATGTTGGCTGGGTATCTAACCGTATTGTATTGGGTAAGTTATCTGGACGAGCAGCATTCAAAAATCGTTTGGAGGTCTTGGGGGTTAAATTAGAAGACGATGTACTCAATCGTTTGTTTGTTCGGTTTAAAGAATTGGCAGATCGTAAAAATGAAGTATTTGATGATGATTTAATGGCCTTGATTGGAGAAGAGGAACATAGTGCCAGTCATGAGCGATATCATCTCATGGACATGCATTTTACCGCTGCCATGAATCAGACCCCAAAGACAACCATTAGTCTGGATATCGATGGAGAGCAAAAAAGCGTATGCTGCGAAGGCAGTGGTCCTGTAGATGCCGCCTTCAAAGCGATAGAACAATTGGTAAACAGTGGCTCAACATTATTGTTGTATTCGGTCAGTAACGTAACAAGCGGTACAGATGCGCAAGGTGAGGTTACTGTAAGACTGGCCAATGGGGAGACGGTTGTCAATGGTCAAGGGTCCGATACCGACATTGTGATTGCTTCTGCAAAAGCTTATATTAATGCGCTCAATCGTATGTTGCAACAATCACAACGTGTTAATCCACAGATTTAGAGTGTGTTAAGACGGGGGATTGCATCATTACTCCGATAGCTTTACAACAAAAACCATGGGGAAGATCTTTCTTGAGTAGAAATATGCGGCTGGGGTCGTGTTGTACCGTATGCGTGTAAGAGGTCTTCCAGCTTTTTCATCACAATATTGGGTGCATTGTTTTGTTCACTCAAATGGGCAGCCACAATATGACGAAATTGCTCCAAAGGCAGTTTTGTCAAAAAATCAAGGGCTTGTGTATTTGACAAATGACCCAAATCTCCAGCAATCCGCTGTTTGAGTTGAGGGTGATACTGGCTATGTTTGAGCAGATCCTCATCGTGATTAAACTCTAAAGCAAGACCATGACAATGGCATAGATAATTGCTCAACAAGCGAGGCATATGACCCACGTCCGTAACAATGGCCAATCGGCTGATGGTGCTCAAATTGGTAGTGTAAAGGCTCGTTTGCATCGTGCGGCAATGTAAATGCGTTTACGATTAAACCTTCAACAGTGATCCCCCCTCCATCACGCAGAGGGTGATAACGCGAGAGTTTAATGGCTTCAGCAGTACCATGTGCCGTATGAACAGGAATATCAGGGTGCTTGCGACGTAACGATGACAATCCACTGATGTGATCGCTGTGTTCATGAGTAATAAATACAGCCCGCAACTGACGCGGTGTTAATGACAATTGGGCCAAACGCAGTTCAAGCGATTTATAAGAAAAGCCACAGTCCACCAGAACAACACCGCCTTCAGGTGTCTCTACAACCCACGCATTACCTTTGCTGCCACTGCCTAAAGATGCAAACCGCATAACGACGAACGCTCTAACATATTATTGATAGGCTTTTTTGAGTATCTGACAAATCAGCAAGAATGACTTAAGAAAACAACACGTAGGTGACGAGTGTGTAAGGGTACTTTCTCCAACAACACCAAGAAACTCCACTTTTTGGTATGGCTTCTACAAAAAAGTATCATCGTATAAATGTCTTACCTACAACCGCACACTAAATAATACCATCAAAACTCTGATCATTGCCCCAGACCTCTAATATATTTAGGCGTGTAATGCACGAAATCATCAAATGAATCCGGTAAGCCTCCTCTTCCCAATAACGTTAATGAACTTGTTGCACCTATACTACAAACATCTTTCCCTATCCCACTCGCATCCAAAAAGTCTCCCGAAAGACCCGTTAATGCCGCTAAATCATCGAACGTGTTTACTGTCGTTTCTACATTCCCCGCACTTCCTGTCTCTGACGATGATTGAATCACATTTAAACCAAACACACCCGGCGTAAAAGTATAACCACTTCTTGGACTACGAAACAACAAATTTCCAGATAAACTGTATTGATTTGCCTTTACTACCACATCTCCCCCTGAGGCTCCTTGCGCCACTGTATTCGCCTGAATAAATTCTGTTGCCATCGTCAATACATTTGTATTCACGTCGATATCTCCTCCACGCCCCACTCCCGAACGATCAAACACCGATGTCGTTATCAATGCATCTGTCATCCCCAATTCATTCCCCACATTAACAACAATACTGCCACCATTTCCTTTTTGCGCACTCGTCATTATTCCACTGTGTATCAATTCTAAACTCCCCAACCCTATATCTACATTCACATCTCCTGCATCTCCACTTCCACTATTGCTTGAGCTGATATAACTCGGATCCATGTAAATATCTCCTCCTACTGACACTTCTATTTTTCCTGCATTCCCTTTTCCATTTGTCGTTGACAATATCCCATATTTACCATCGTTTTCCTGACTCATCCCCCATACACTGTTTTCTTCGTCATATCTACGAGAATACTCCATATTCACGTCTTTGCCTGTAATCTTAATGTCTCCTGCCTTTCCTTCTTTGCTCGATGACGTAATAATACGTGAGCGATTCCTAATGGTTAACCAAAAACACATTTTGCTGTGATCTGACTATTATAATCCATTTTTGACATTACTTTTTTTAAAACACTACCTTTACGAATTAATACGACCTTTCACAAAAAACAGATAAAGCCGCAACAAGAATTATGCCACCGTATATCATTTTAACCATTTTAGCGACTCACTGATGTATAATCCATAATGCTTAGTACAGACAATACCATCTAACCTAAAAAGAGGCCTTACCATCACACCTCAATCGTTATTTTGTGTTTTCTGTTGGCTTTATCCATCTTCAACAAAACAGAGCTGGGCTTTATTACTCTTTTTTGTTTTAAACTTTTCTATTGTTCACAATAATTCACAATAAAAATATATTTTAGGAGCAACTTATGCATACCATTGACAAACTTGACAGACGAAAATTTCTAAAAATTTCCTCGTTATTATCATTATCCGGCATTGTATTACCCCACATGCCACTTTACGCCGCTACCCAAGGCGACACCTTAACCATTGCCTTCAATGTCAACCTTCCCTCTTGGGATCCCACCATGGGACCTTCATCGACCAATCCAACACTCCAAGGAATCTATCGCACCGTTTTTGATCAGTATGTCGGGCAGTCTCCCCATTTGGAGTTTGAGCCTGGTTTATTGCTTGACTGGGGTTGGTCTAATGACGCAAAGACAGAAATAAAAATGACTGTACGCGATGACGCCTTTTGGCACGATGGAAGTAAAGTTACCCCCGAAGATGTTAAATGGTCGTTGGAACGCGCGGGTGACCCCAATGGTGGTAATTTTATTCAGTTTATTTGGGGTAAGGTTGGTAATTACAAAATTAATGGAAATGTGATTACGGGTGAAATGAAATCCTTTGAACCCACTTTCTTTAAATGGATGGGTTTTTTAACCGGTTATGTACTTCCCGCTGCCTATTACAACAAGGTGGGTGGCGAAGGGTTTGAGAAAAACCCCATCGGCTCTGGTCCATACCGCGTTGATGATTTTCAAAGCAACGCCTTTGTCCGATTAAAAGCCAATGATAAGTACTGGCGAGGAGCTCCCCATTTTCAAACCGTCATTTATAAGTTTATTACCGATGCCACAGTACGGGTTGCAGAAATTGAAAGCGGATCATCCGATGTTACTTTAGATATTCCCTACGAAGAATACAATCGGCTTAAAAAATCCAACAAACTCAGTGGCGTGGATACTCCTATTTCTGACATTGGCATGCTTTTTATTAACGATGTCGGTATTATGTTGGATAAAAACGTTCGCCTCGCTGCGCATCACGCCATTAATAAATCCTTAATCATCAAAAAGCTCCTACAAGGCTATGGAATACCCATTGATACTCTACAGACTCCTGAATATGATGTGTATGATCCCAATATCAAAGTGGGTTATGATCCAAAAAAAGCCAAAGCCCTGCTTGCCAAAAGTGGTTATTCACGCAAAAACCCCGCTCGCTTTAAAATCCAAACCACTCGCGGCTTTAAACCCAAAGACTATGAGATGATTCAAGCCATCGTGGGCATGTGGCGCAAAGTAGGCCTAGAAGCAGAAATAGAAGTGTATGAAATTGCAAAACACTATGAATTACGCGCCAATGATACCTTAGCCGAAATAGCCTTTTATAACTGGGGCAATGCTATTGGAGACCCTACCACCTCAACCGGTTTTGCCATGTTTGGTCCTACTCCCCATTCCGTATGGGATTCAAAAGACTTAATTGACATGATTGCTCCCCTATGGGGCGTAAAAAATGAAAAAGAACGCCTTGAAGGATGGCGCAAAGTCGATGAATACATTGCCCAGCAAGGTTATGTGATACCATTGCTTCAGTACGTACAACCTGTCGTTTATCGCAAGCACCTCACACTGATACCCAGTCAATCCGGAGCACTTGAAGCAAAAAATATCAGCTAGTTCAAAAAGTTGATAATTTCCACTTCATCCCCCTGTTAGAATACATGATCGTTCCTAACAGGGGCGAATGCTCACTCACAAATCATTCAAATCGTGATTTTAAGGCTTTTACAGTCACTGTTGACAATACTGGGCGTATCTATTGTTGTCTTTGTGTTGGTTCGTGTTGTCCCAGGTGACCCCATTTCTATGATGTTGCCTCCGGGGGCAACCGCCGAAGATATTCTAAGACTCAAAACATTGTATGGACTGGATAAATCGATTCCAGCGCAGTACTTTATTTGGTTAAAAGATGCCCTCATCGGAGACTGGGGACAATCGATTACCTTTCGGGTTCCCGTGATGGATATGTTACTGGAACGCCTTCCAGCGACACTGGAGCTGGCTTTTATGGCACTGTTGCTGGCCTTAGTAATCGGGATTGCGCTTTCTGTTCTTTCTGTTTATTCCCGACAAACGTCTGTTGAATATTTTCTTGATTTTGTAAAGTCGTTCTTATTGTCCATTCCAGATTTTCTATGGGCATTATTGTTTGTCCTGTTGTTTGCGGTGGCTCTTGGAGGAACGCTGCCGGTATCAGGGCGCATTGACCAAACCCTATCGTTAGATTTTTATACCCGTTTTTATCTGCTTGAGTCTTTACTCACGCTTCGGTTTGATCTTTTTGGCAACATCATCACCCATATGCTTTTACCCACCTTATCGTTATCGCTCCCCCTAAGCGCTATCATTGCCCATGTACTCAAGCACGCTATCCTAGAAATTATGCCTAAAGATTATGTCACATTGGCACGCGTTAAAGGCTTTAGCTTTTGGCGTATTTTGTGGAAAGAAATCCTTAAAAATGCCGCGATACCCAGCCTCACTCTAATTGCTGTCCAATTTACCTTTTTAATCGGTGGTACCGTTATTATCGAAAAACTTTTTGCCTACCCCGGAATTGGCAGTTTATCCATTGACGCCGTTATCAACCGTGATTTACCACTTATTCAAGGATTAATTATCTGTTTTTCTGTGATGTTTGTAAGCATTAACTTAATTGTAGATTATTCGTATTATTGGCTTAACCCACGATTGCGGGATTCAAAGTATGATGACTAAACCCATGATATTGAAATACTGGAGAGTTGCCCTTTCAGGCTCTTTTTTTGTTGCATTGCTGTTTTTTGCCTTGTTTGCTTCAAAACTGTCCCCCCATCATCCATTGGAACAAGACCTTCTTTATGCCAACACCGCCCCAATGTACTTTTCTGCACCCGAATTCGAAGACGATAAGCATTTTTTCTTGGGTAGCGATAGCCTGGGCCGCGATGTATTATCGCGGATCATTCATGGATCACAAATCACCTTGATCGTTGCCCTTTCTGCCAGTACGATTGCCTGTATTTTTGGATCGACATTAGGACTCATGGCAGGATTTTTTCGAGGGCGAACGGATAGCCTCATATCGCGACTTGTTGATATATGGATGAGCTTTCCCCCTATTCTGCTCTCTATTTTATTGGTCGCGGTTGTTGGCACAGGCGTAACCTCTGTTATTATTGCAATTTCTGTTATTGATTGGACCCGATTTTGCCGAACCATTCGCTCCGAAACTCTCCAACAAGCAAGCATGGATTATGTGGATGCCGCCAAAATGATGGGGAGAAAACCCATACATATACTCATGAAAGAAATTTTTCCAAACGTTTTTCCCTCCATCATGGTATTGTTTACACTGGAAATGGGAATTGCGGTCGTTGTTGAAACCATCTTGTCGTTTGTGGGTTTATCGGTGTCTTCTGATATTCCAACATGGGGTGGTATGGTTGCCGAAGGTCGACAAATCATTTATCACGCATGGTGGGTATTAGCCTTTCCATTGTTTGTTTTGTTTTTAACCATTCTTTCTTTTAGCCAACTTGGAGAAGGCTTGAAAACCCTTCTTGATCCATTACTGCGCCATGAATAACACTATTCTTGAAGCACAACATTTATCTGTTCGGCACAAATACAGTCGTCAGCGCCTATTGATGGATATTTCGTTTACCCTCCATAGCGCCGAAATTCTATCGCTGGTGGGAGAATCCGGTGCCGGAAAAAGTATGATTACAAAAGTGATTTTGGGAATTTTACCCAGAGCCCTCGAACAAGAACACGGACAATTAAACTATAAAGGGCGTACATTAAGCACATTGACCGATAAGCAACGAAGACAATTATTGGCACACGACATTGCCATGATTCCACAAGACCCTCTAACCGCGATGAACCCCCTAAGACGCGTTAAACACCAAGCCATTGATAGCATATTGGCCTTAAAGCTAGGCCCACAAAAAAGCTATGAATATCTTTGTGAGATTCTGGAAAAAATAAAAATAAGAGATCCAGAACGCGTCATGAATAGTCATCCCCATCAATTATCGGGAGGGATGCGACAGCGGATCCTAATCGCTTGCGCATTTGCGAAAAAACCAAAACTGATTATTGCCGATGAACCCACCACAGCCTTAGATGTTACCGTACAAAAAGAAGTGTTGTTGCTGATTAAGAAAATGCAAAACGACCATCACACCGCCATGCTGTTTATCTCCCACGATCTTGGTGTGGTGGCAAACATTGCCGATCATGTTTGTGTGTTATTCGCTGGACAAATTTTAGAACAAGGCCCCGTTCGCCAAGTCATTCATGACCCCCAACACGAATACACCAAAGCGCTTATTGCCACAAGCCCACAATATCACTTGCAACACATGCCAAAACCCATAGACGATGAATTGCTTCATCGCCTTCAACACGAAAATATGCAAATCAATCTGCAATTGGATCAACATTATGGCTATCCTCAACATTGAAAATCTTGGCTTTAGTGTCTCTGATAAAAAAGGAACCACACTCCCCCTATTAAAAGATGTGAGCTTTTCGCTGCAAAAAGGACAATCTTTAGGGGTTGTAGGAGAATCGGGATCGGGTAAAACCACTCTTGCGCGCTGTTTAATGCGATTGTATGAACCCAGTACAGGAAGCATTCATTTTAATGGCAACGATATTACCCATTTAAGCCAAAAACAACTACGCCCAATACGCCGCGACATTCAAATGATTTTTCAAGACCCATTGTCATCCTTAAACCCAAGAAAACAAGTTTGGCAGCTCATTGGCGAAGGAATGCTATTGCATGGATTGGTTAACAACACCCAACAAGCCAAAGAAAAAGCACAACACCTGCTGGAACAAGTTCGGCTAGACTCCAACTATTTAACACGCTATCCTCATCAGCTCTCTGGAGGACAACGACAACGTATTGGCATTGCTCGCGCTATTGCTGTTCAACCCTTGTTTATTGTTGCCGATGAAGTGGTTTCTGGATTAGATGTTTCATCTCAAGCAAAGGTATTAAACATACTGATGAAACTTGTTAAAGAATACCAACTCACGTTGGTTTTTATAAGCCATGATCTTGCGGTCGTACGTTTGATGTGTGAGCAATTACTTGTTTTGTATCATGGACAGGTCGTTGAGCAAGGCGAAAGCCATAGCATATTCACCAACCCACAACAAGACTATACAAAACGATTAATTGAGGCGCCATACCTCATATACATTTAGACGACGCTTGGCTACAACCCAACATCGCTCCCAATACCTCCACCAACCCCCCATAAACTCAACCATCCATCAAAATGGTCGTTTTTTAGAGGCTCTGTCATGATACCCCCTCCTCCTACCCTATCCGTTGAAAATGCCCTAGCCTTAGCACGTCAACGCATTGGTCGGCAAGAATCTCGATGGCTATTGCAAAATATTACCGGGTTATCGTCTTCCAAACTTATTTTGCACGGCAAGCGTCATTTAAATACCACCGAAACACAACAATTTCAGCACAGCTTAGCACGCCGCGCCAAAGGTGAACCCTTGGCCTATATTCTTGAAAATACCATTTTTGCTGGAAAATACTTCACCGTTAACCCTTCTGTTTTGGTACCTCGTCCAGAAACAGAATGTCTGGTAGACTGGGTTGTTAATACCGCAAAAACCATAAAAACAGATCAAGTCCTTAATATTCTTGAGCTTGGAGTTGGTTCGGGTGCCCCTTTGGCTGTTGTCGGCATGCGTTTACTCCCCCCCCCTCAATCGCCTCATTCTTTGATCAAGTTGTATGGAACAGATTGTTCTGAAAACGCCTTAAAAGTCGCTAAAAAAAACCTATGTGATAAGAAAATCGATGCCACCTTGCTGCAAGGAAATTGGTTCGCTTCCATTCAAGCCTATGACCCACATCAACGTTTTCATATTATCTATAGCAACCCCCCTTATATTGATATTCACGACCCCTGTCTTACTCATGATGGTGTATCGGCCGAACCCTCTATTGCATTGTTGGCCAAAGACAAAGGAATGGATGCATTATGCCATATTGTTGATGGTGCTCCCGCTTTTTTAAAAGAGAACGGGTGGCTTGGAGTTGAACACGGTAACCTACAAGCAAAAGCATGCCAGGAACTATTCAAAAAAAACGGATACCGTCAAATTAAGACTCTGGAAGATCTGTATGGAAAACCACGCATAACATTTGGGCAATACACATCAAACGTTATCAAAACCTTATAACCACCGTTACGAAGAAACAAGAATCGGTTTAGCTTGAAAAGATCTGCTTGGAGATAATCTGCCCACAAGAGAAGACCCCAAAGTCTGTTTTTTCGCGCTAATAACAAGCACCGCCCCCATTGCAGGCCACCAGCGCTCTCCCATCAAATCGAATCGCTCAAGAATGGCTAAACGCTTATTGCTAAAAAACCAACTCTTTTCCTCATAAGGGGGCATATAAACCCCAAAACAAGCCTGTTCTACGTTAAACCCAAGCACTTTTAGCCAATCTCTTAATCGCGACGCATTGATTCGCTTCCAATCGCTCGCCAATTCATGATTAAACCATGAAGCCCAACGGACCCATGAATGTGGATTAAAGAGACTTAACATTAAAACGCCATCTGGACTCAGTACGCGATAAAGATCACGAAGGATATCTTCCGGACTTTCATGCGTATCGAGCACATGACATGCCGAAATCATATCGATGGAACGACTTTGAAAAGGCAACGCGGTCGGATCAAAGTATAAATAAAAAAGCTCTTTCCTAGAAAAACAAACGACATTGTCATTATTTGTATTCTCTCTATTCTCTGTGTTCTCTGTGTTCTCTGTGTTCTTACGAAAAAGACAGCCTGAAACAGACTTTTTAGAAAAAATATTGAAAGGATAGCCTATTTCCAACGCCGTTAACCCTAAAAGAGGATCAGCCATTCGATGTAAAGTTCTAAGTTCCCAGTCATATACCCTTTGACCAAAAGGTGTTTTCCACAAAGATGCCAATATCTTTTCATCATGATATTGCATAAACTTTACTCAGTTTTCGGATTTTGAATATCCGTTTTTTTAGAACGCGCTGTTTAAAGAACAATACATCTACTTAATATTTAATTGTCTTCGTCTTCTCGAATAACTTTTACAGAAGAGTCAAACTTGATAACGCCAACGGTATAAAGAAAAGCAAAAACAACGATAACCACTATCGTTAAAACACCTATAATTTCTAGTATGTTCATCTTGCTTTCAAAAATTAAACGTCTAAAACTCTTGTTTTACCGTACTGACTCTCTATAAACTTTCGACGCGGTTCTACATTTTCCCCCATAAGATTTGAAAACACTTCGTCACATTCAATCGCATCTTTCATACGAATTTTTACCATATTGCGCTCGATAGGATCCATGGTCGTATTCCACAGTTGTTCGGCATTCATTTCTCCAAGCCCTTTAAATCGTTGTTTGTATATCCCTTTTTCTGAATCCATGATGATGTTGTTAATAGATTCTCGCAAAGATTTTTTAATGAACCTTTTCTTATCCTTCAATACAATAGAGTCTATACCAACGCCCAATTGCTCCATTTTATCAAGCTGATGAATAAAATCTTGATAATCAATGGTGTGAAAAACCTCTATCGGAACCGTTAATTTTTTAAATAATGGGGGCTTTTCTAAAATCAAACTTATCCCTGTTTCATGTGAAACATGATAATTCACAAGATTGGCGTTTTTTTCTTTTAGCTCATCTAACCATTGTTTTAAGGACTCGTCCGTCGAATCGTGGGTGCGATATGGGGTTTTCTCTATGAGTTCTATGAGTTCCTCGTCCATATGTTTTTGCATTTTTATATTAAGGTCGTGGTATCGTGAATACGATTCGATGACCTCTTCTTTTTTCTCATCAGACAAAGCTAAGTCTAAATGGAAAAACTTGGCGTCTTTCAAAGCATGCTTTAAAAGCAACTCTGTCATCATTTTTTCATCCTTAACATAAATTTCTTCCTTAGCCAACTTAATCTTATAAAGAGGTGGCTGCGCAATATAAATATTCCCACGTTCTATTAACTCAGGCATTTGACGGAAGAAAAAAGTTAATAGCAATGTACGAATATGAGATCCATCAACATCCGCATCTGTCATTAAAACAATCTTTTGATAGCGAAGCTTATCGGGGTTGTATTCGTCTTTGCCAAAGCCCGTTCCTAAAACCGATATAAGTGTTATAATCTCTTGAGAGTTCAACAGCTTATCAAAACGCGCTTTTTCAATATTCAAAATCTTGCCTCGAAGTGGTAATACAGCTTGATAAACCCTATTTCTACCCAGTTTTGCCGACCCCCCTGCTGATTCCCCCTCAACAATAAAAAGTTCGGTTTTTTGAGGATTCTTTTCCTGACAATCGGCAAGTTTACCCGGTAAACCAATGCCATCCATTACACTCTTACGACGTGTAATATCACGCGCCTTACGCGCTGCCTCACGTGCACGCGCCGAATCAATGACTCTTTGAACGATCCTTTTTGTATCTTCCGGATGAAGTTCAAAAAAAATAGTGAGTTCTTGCGTTATGGCCTCTTCCATGAATGAACGAATTTCACCTGAAACCAGCTTTTCTTTTGTTTGTGAAGAAAACCTTGGTTCCGGAACTTTAACAGAAATAATAGCCGATAATCCTTCACGAATATCATCTCCTTCTATACTCGGCATTGCTTTTTTTGCTTGATTGGCTTCATTGACAAACTTACTCACCACTTTTGTTAATGCCGACTTAAACCCTGTAACGTGCGTTCCACCATCTTTTTGAGGGATGTTGTTGGTAAAAGCTAAAATTTGCTCTGAGTAGCTTTCTGTCCATGTAAAAGCACTGTCCACCGATAGATTTCCATCCACTTTTTTAACAATCACCGGATTTTTATGGATCATCTTCCTAGAACGGTTTGTATAAGTTAAAAAACCCAATACACCTCCCGAATGGCTGAACGACTCTGCTCGCCCAGTTCGATGATCTTTTAGCTCTATATCAACCCCTTCATTCAAAAAAGAGAGCTCACGGAAACGCTTGGATAAGACATCAAAATCATAAACAATACTATCGAAGACTTCATTGTCCGCAAGAAAATGTACGGTTGTGCCATACTTATCGCTTTCTCCTACCCTTTTGAGGGGAGATTGTGTATCACCTTTTTTAAAATCAACTTTGTATTGACTCTTGTCTCGATCAACTGTTAGCGTCAACCAGCTTGATAAGGCGTTAACAACCGAAACACCGACACCGTGCAAACCACCCGATACTTTATAAACATTTTGATTGAATTTTCCACCGGAATGCAATTCAGTCATAACCACTTCTGCTGTAGAAATGCCCTCTGTTGGATGCATTTCCACCGGAATACCTCGACCATTATCACACACCGATACAGAGTTGTCTTCATAGATATCCACAACTATCTTGTTACAGTATCCAGCCAACGCTTCATCAATAGCATTATCAATTACTTCGAAAACCATATGATGAAGACCGCTTCCATCAGATGTATCTCCTATATACATGCCTGGCCGCTTACGCACGGCTTCAAGGCCCTTTAATACACGAATATCACTACCGCTATAATGGTTATCTGTCATTGTTTCCCTATAAAAAAATGTACATTAAATTGACTTTTTAACTAGATGCGAAGAGGCATTAAAACATACTTAAAACTATCGTTTCCTTCAAAAGAAAAGAAAACGCTCTGGTTTTCTTCACTGAAGTCAATTCTTATCTCTTTACCATCAAAAAGATTAAAAAAATCAAAAAGATAGCGTGCATTAAAGTTAAATGATAAAGTCTCCCCTGTATATTTTATTTCCATCTCTGTTTTTCCTGTTTCATTTCTCATTGACTTTGAATCAATTTTTAATAGTTCTTCAGTAAACGTAAAACGGATTGTTTTAAATTTATCGTTTGCCAACACAGAAACCCGTTGAACAGATTGTTTCAACTGCTCTGTATCCGCTACAACATATCCCGGCATTTCATTAGAAAACATTTTTTCGTATTCTGGATAAGCCCCTAGAATGAGCTTTCCTACCACTTCATAATCAGATATATTGAGAATAAAAAACTCATCTGGAGACGTATAAAGGTTTGCTGTATGATTTCCAAGAGAAAGCATTTTAATCAGATAAGAAACGGCTTTCTTTGGCATGATAATGGAACGATCATCCCCTTGTGCGCTTTCATCCTTTATTTTGTATAAAGACAATCTATGCATGTCTGTCGAAACAAAAAATATTTCTCCATTTTTTACTTCAATCTTGCACCCCCCCAAATAGTAACGAAAGTGATGCTCTCCCATTGAAAAAGAAACATTTTTTAAACAATTTCCTAAATCTTCGCCTTTCAGTTCTAAAAACTTCTCTTGATTTCTAATATTGAAAATAGGATAAGGAATCCCTGCCAAGTTTGGAAGAATAAATTGACTTCTCCCAGAAAGTATCTCAACGGTTTGATCAGAAACAATGAACTCAATATCCAATAAACTCGGTAAAGATCTAATAATCTCTGCTAAATTTTGAGCATTGAGCGAAAAAGATATGGATTCATCGCAAAAGTTTCCTACAATGGTTGTTCTTGCTTGAATATCAGCAGATCCAGCAACCAAAAAAATCTTTTCTGGCGTAACATCAAAATGTACGCAGTCAAGAATTTTGTCTGTAGGATCAGAAGCCGATTTTCCGTCAACGACAGTACAAACTTTTTGTAGTTTATCATTTAAATCTTTTTGTTTAATCTTCATCATCATCAGTATTCCTATTATTGGTGGATAAATGCTTTTGTTTTATGTTTAACATGAAACTAAAAAAATACACATGGATGAACTATTGTGTATAACCCATGTTTTTAAGACGATCAAGCAATATTAAAAACTGCTTTTTGCTTGAAAAAGAGAATTTAAGGTAACCTTTTCCACTTTTATTGAGAAGGTATTTTATTGGTAAACCCAATTGTTCTTCAATGCCTTGAACGTATTGCTGGGTTTCATGATCATCTTGAGAACGTTCTTCTTTTGTGGTATCTGGTATTTTTTTTGTTAAAAAAGATTTTACAAGTTTTTCGACTTCACGGACAGAAAGAGCATTTTTTATAGCGAGATCTGCGAGATCTTTTTGTGCGGATTCGGGTAAAGACAGCAAAGCCCTTGCGTGTCCCATTTCTAAAAGATTTTGTCGTAATAGCTCTTTGATGGGGTCGGATAGGTCCAATAGTCGCAAGGCATTGGTGATGGCACTTCGTGATTTAGAGAGCAATTCGGCAACTTTTTCATGTGTCATTTTATGCTCTTTGACTACTTTTTCTATTCCTTCTGCTTCTTCAAGACAATTTAAATTTTCACGTTGTAGATTTTCGATCAGAGCAATTAACATGATCTCTTTTTCATCAATGGTTTTGATGATTGCGGGGATAGTTGCTAAACCAGCATCACACGCAGAACGCCAGCGCCTCTCACCCGCAATCAATTCATAATTGTTTTGATCTGGATTGTGACGAACTAAAACAGGTTGTAATACACCATGTTGACGTATGGACTCTGTGAGATCTTTTGAAGCACGATCATCAAAGTTTTTTCGTGGTTGATAACGACCCGGAATGATGGCTTGAATCGATAATTGAAGGATGTTGTGGTTTGGTTTTAAAGAAGGTTCATCAGAATCATCGTTAAAGAACAGCGCGTCTACACCCATTCCTAAACCACGATTCGTGCGACTCTGTTTTTTTGTGCGTGAGGGATTTTCTGAAGAGGAAGTCATAAAAACCTATAAAGAGCTTGAAAATTTGAGTAGAAACTCATCTGCAAAATTGAGATAAGCTTGTGTACCGCGTGCTTTTGGATCATAAAAAATAGAGGGCTTTCCGTGACTTGGAGATTCTGCCAAACGTACATTGCGAGGAATGAAATTTTTAAATAAACGGTTTCCAAAATGTTTTGAGAGTTTTTCGCTCACTTGTACAGACAATAGATTTCGATGGTCAAACATGGTCAGCAACAGCCCAAGAACCGATAACTGAGGGTGTAAAAGATCTTTAACTTTTTTGTAGGTGCTTATTAGATCAGATAGTCCTTCTAAGGCATAAAACTCACATTGCATAGGAATAATAACATGGTTTGCGGCACATAGGGCATTAATGGTCATTAAACTAAGAGATGGTGGGCAATCCAATAGTATAAAGTCGTAGGGTCCGACTTGCGAGAGCGCTTTTTTTAATAACCATTCACGGTTTGAAAGGTTTGCCAACTCAACTTCTATAGCCGCTAAATCTTGATTGGCGGGCAAAATATCATAATGGAAAGGGGTTGAGACAATAGCCGATGATGGATTATAAGACTGGATGAGAGAATGATAAACACTTTTTGAAAGGTCTTTTTTGACCAAACCAGAACCTGTTGTAGCATTTCCTTGTGGGTCAATATCGACCAATAAAACCTTTTTCTCTTTCAAACCTAAGGCGGCGGCCAAATTAACACAAGTGGTTGTTTTTCCAACGCCCCCTTTTTGATTCGTAACGGCAATAATTTTCATAATTGGATCATCGAGAAACAACGAGTATGAAGACGAGAACGAAAAATATAATGAAAGAAAAACTGCGATTCTATCAGATTTTGAGTCGAATGTGTCGGTTGATGTGTTATGGGTTGATGTGTACAGATAAGGGCTTTTCCTCCAGGATCAAGAACTTTCTCTAAAATATCCATGAAGTTGCTTGGAGATAAAAACCCTTTACTCAATAACAAAGGAAATTTTTTTGTGCTTTTTTTCCAGTCTCCAGAAAGAATGACGTTTTTTAAAGACATTTCAATAATAACTTGTCGAAGAAAGGCAGATTTGTTGATATCAACTTCAAACAATGTAAAAAGAATATCAGGATTCATAATTGCAGCAACAATAGAGGGAAATCCAGCACCACTACCAAGATCGGCACAATGTTTCACATGAAGCAACGAGGTGAGATGACCCACAGAAAAACTATCCATAATATGAGGCAACAACGAGACTATATCATCATTTGCGGTTAAATTATAGATCTTCCCCCACTTTTTTAACAGTCTTATGTAAGACTCTGTTGTGTTTATAACATATTCTTGTTTGTTTTTACTTACAAACACATTTTTTTTGTAAGTAATTTGTTGTTTTAGAATGTTAATGAACATCACTGTTTTTTGGGTTGCTGGTAAAGTATTATAACGTTAGGTTTTTTTGAATTGCTGTCTTTTATAATAGATGTTTGTTGTTGTTTACATACCGTTTCTTTTTTGTACGTCTTTAAAGTGTTTCTTTATGTTTTTTTAAATAGACGTGTATAAGAGCTAAAGCTGATGGTGTCATACCAGAAATGCGTTGTGCTTCGGCAAGGTTTGTTGGGTGGTGGTGTGTTAGTTTTTCACGAACTTCGTTTGAAAGGCCTTTAATTTTTTGATAGTTAAAAGAAGAAGGGATTTTCCATGATTCCCAGTGTTCAATATGCAAAGCTTCATTTTTTTGATGCTGGATGTAACCACTGTACTTTACTTCTGTTTCTGTTACATTAAGCAGCTGATCAGATAAAGGGGTGCGGTTGTCGGCAAGACTATCAATCAGAGTAATGCCCACATCTTTTGCAACCTTTATTAAGGTACGAATGTTTACTTCTGGTTGCTTTAGGTGATCATAAAGACTTTTTTCTTTTTTTTTCATTTGTTTTTTTGTGTTGGTTTGATATAAATGACTATCGGTGTAATGTTGTTTTAGGCATTCAATATTTTTTTCTAGGGAATTTTGTTTGCTTTGTGTTTTTTTCCACAACTGTTCATCAATAAGCCCAATCTGATAAGCGTGTTCAGATAATCTTAGGTCGGCATTATCGTTGCGAAGGTACAAACGATATTCAGCTCTGCTGGTAAACATTCTATAAGGTTCGGTAATGCCCTGATGCACCAAGTCATCAATCATGACACCAATATAGGATTCGTGGCGCTTGAGTATGAATGGCGCACGGTTTTGGGTGTAACGTGCAGCATTGGCCCCGGCGATAACACCTTGTGCGGCAGCTTCTTCATAACCGGTGGTACCGTTAATTTGTCCGGCAAAGAATAAGCCTTGAATATTCTTGGTTTGTAAGGTTGTTTTTAGATAACGGGGATCAAAATAATCATATTCAATGGCATAACCGGGGCGTAAGATTTGGGCTGATTCCAATCCGGGTATGGTATGTATGAATTGCTCTTGTACATCAAAAGGTAAGCAAGTAGAAATACCATTGGGATAAATCTCGGTTGTATAGAGACCTTCGGGTTCTAAAAAAATAGCGTGATGCTCTCGTTGTGAAAACTTGATGACTTTATCTTCGATAGAAGGACAATATCGAGGGCCCGTACTGGATATGACACCCCCATATAAAGGAGAACGATCTAAATTACTGCGGATAATATCCGCTGTTTTTGCGGTGGTATGCGTCATGTAACAAACAGTCTGCTGAGGGTGCATGTCGCGCGATCCTCGATAGGAAAAAACCGGTAACGGGGTATCACTGTGTTGTTTTTGTAATGCATCGAGATTAATGGTTCTTCCATCAAGGCGAGGGGGAGTTCCTGTTTTTAGTCTTCCTGTGGGTAACGCAAGTTCACGGAGCCTTTGAGCAAGCGGTATTGATGGAGTATCACCGGCCCGCCCTCCCGGATAAGATTTATTTCCAATATGTATAACACCGTCCAGAAATGTTCCAGACGTTAGAATAACAGCGGGCGCATAAAAATTTAACCCCAATTGGGTGCTGATCCCTTGAACTGTTTCTCCTTTAACGATAATATCATCTACCGATTGTTGAATCATGAATAAATGGGGGGCCGATTCAAGGGTTTGACGCATGCCTGTTTTATAAAGGTTGCGATCGGCTTGTGCGCGAACGGCTTGTACGGCCGGCCCTTTTCGTCGATTGAGGCAACGAAACTGAATACCACTTCGATCTGTATTGAGAGCCATAAGCCCCCCCAATGCGTCTAACTCCATGACCAAATGGCTTTTTCCGATTCCCCCAATGGAGGGATTACAAGACATATGACCAACAGTATCCAAGTTTTGGGTCACCAGCAAAGTCTTACAGCCCATACGCGCACTTGCATGAGCGGCTTCACAGCCAGAATGACCGGCACCAATAACAATAACGTCAAATTGATATTGTGAATGGTGGCGCATAGGATAAAGTCATCATAAGGTATATATTTTAAGGCAACAAATCGTCTTTTTAAGAATGTTGCTATGAAAGAACACTTTTTTCTACAGTAACGTCCCTGTACTCATGCGTAGACCTCTTAGTACATCAGCGGCATGCATCATGCGTCGACCGGGTCTTTGTAATTGTAGCAAGCGGATTGCGCCATCCATACATTGTATAACAACGTCTTGAGCTTCAATCGCGATAATACTGCCAGGGGGGGCGGATAAAGATGGTGGGGTGCTTGTTTCGGGTTGGATTAAACCGATACGTATTTTTTCGTAAGGTGGAGTTTTTCGTACGAAAAAGCATCCGGGGTTGGTGTGGAAAGCCCTCCATTGATTACCAATACTCATCGGGTTTCGATCAAATTGAATATGACCATCAGATGTGTTAATTTTTTTTGCATAAGTTATTCCGGTAATGGATTGAGGTGAGGCGGTGAGAGCGTCGGGGTGTTGTAGTACCTGCAATAGTGCTTGAGCACCTATTTTTGAGAGACGCGATGTGAGTGTAATGGCATCTTCCTGTTCTTCAATGGTTGTTGATTGGTATGTATACACAGGACCTTCATCCAGTCCTTTTGTCATTTTCATAATCGAAATGCCGGTTTCGCGATCTCCAGCGGCAATGGCACGTTCAATGGGAGCCGCTCCCCGCCAACGCGGTAGCAGTGAGGCATGGACGTTAATGGCACCATATCCGATATTCAATAATGGAGGGGAGAGTAATTTTCCGTATGCGGCGACTACCAAAATATCAGCATTGAGTGCATGCAGTTGTTTGTGTAAATTGTTGTCGTTGAGTGAGGTGGGTTGTAATAATGGCCATTGATGCAAAAGGGCAAGTTTTTTAACATGAGAAAATGTTGTTTTCATGCCACGCCCCGAAGGTTTGTCGGGTTGTGTCAGTACCGTAACAATATGATGACCTGCCTGAGTAAGGCAAGAAAGCAGGGTGGCAGAAAACTCTGATGTTCCTGCAAAAATGACTTTCACTGTAGTGTCTTGTGAATATTAAAAAGAGTGAACGTTATGTTTATTGCCTTTCACCCGCTTTGGGGATTCAAGCCAGAAGGATAATGTTCATTAAAAATAACCTAAAAGAGGTTGAGCGGTTTAATTAAAAACAACATTGTAGCATTGGATAAGGTGTATTAATGGCCGTTTGTTTGGCTATCAATCGTCTTTTTGTCTTTGTGTTGATGGTAAAGATGTATTGGACCAATACAAAAGATTGTGATTTGATCGATTTTCGTTTATCATTAACACATCAATCTATTTATTAGACACAGATGACGAAATATTACTCTCACAAAAAAGAGCGACCTAGGCGAAAGCCTAGATTGCTTTTTTCTTGTTCTCCCAACTTTTATCACATTCTCCGAATATTTTTAATACGCCATTTTGGGTGTAGGTGTCGTTGCTTTTATGGCGTGTGGGGTCTAACACACCTGCAAGTCTTGAGTCACGGCATATACTTGACAGGAGGACATACCTTGGCAATGGTATCAAATAATACCAAACGGTTGATTCTTTTGCCATAAGCGTTAAACATTCGGCTGATTCATTCGTATGATTTTCTATGATTATTGATATTGCTTTGATTGTTGTGCTTGTTGCCATTAATGGTTTTTTTGTGGCATCTGAGTTTGCGTTGGTTAAGGTAAAAAGTATCCGGCTAGAGCAGATGATAGAGGATGACTCCTATGTGGCAAAACTAAATAAGAAAATGCGTTTGAATTTGGAGTCTTATTTGGCGGCTTGTCAATTGGGGGTTACCATGGCGTCCATTGCGTTGGGATGGGTTGGTGAGCCTGCTTTTTCTGCGCTTCTTGCCCCTTTGTTTCAGATGATGGAGGCGAGTGAAAGTGTTACCCATACGGTTGGTTTTTTGGTGGGGTTTATTGCTGTTTCATCTATCCATTTGGTCATAGGAGAACAGGTTCCAAAAACGGTTGCGATTCGTAAGCCAGAAATGGCTGCGATGTGGTTGGTGATCCCGTTAGAAATGTTTTATTTGATTACAAGGCCTCTCAATCGTTTGCTGAATATGAGCAGCTCTTGGATTTTGAGAAAATGTGGCGTAGAAGAGGTCAGTTATGTTGAATACATGACGGGTGAGGAGTTACGTGAGATGATTGATTTTTCTGAGGAGCATGGAGGAATTGAAACCAAGAAGGCAGAAATGTTGACCAATTTGTTTGAGTTTGACATGCGTACGGTTGAGCAAATCATGGTGCCACGTGGCGAAGCCAAAGTATTGGATCTGCAAAAAACCAAAGAAGAAAATATTAGCAAGATGGTAGAGTTTTCTCATTCGCGTATGCCTCTGATTGACGGTGATTCTGATCATGTGGTGGGTGTGATTTTGGCAAAAGACTTGTTTAATGCCGTGCTTGCTGGAAAAAAGTCTCCGTGGCTGTATTTAAAGAAGTATATGCGCAGTCCTCTTTTGGTTCCAGAAACGATGACCGGTAGGAAGCTATTGGAGCTTATGCAACAACAACAAGCGCATATGGCCATCGTGGTTGATGAATACGGAGCGTTTGCAGGTTTGATCACACTGGAAGATCTTATTGAGGAAATTGTGGGCGAAATTGCGGATGAATTAGACGATGCATATCCGGAATACAGCATACATCCACAAGAAGATGATGAAAATACTTGGGAAGCTCATGGTTTAATAACCTTGACGGATCTTGCGCGCGCGATAAAGTTTGAAGTTCCCAGTTCATTGGATGCCAATACTTTATCTGGCTTGATGATGAATGAGCTTCAAGATATTCCTAAGCCGGGAGATATGATTCAATTTTCTGGATATGAAATTGTGGTCAAGGAAATGAAAGGGAATTATGTAGAAAAAGCAAAGATCAGTATAAAACATCATGACGAAAGTCAAAATAATCATGAGGAGGAAGATGATCAAGAGGTCTTAGATGATTCTTTTAAAAATGAAAAAGAGTAACGCTTTTTTACAATAACCTCCCCCCAGTGTTTGTTTTTCCCAATGGTGCCGTTTTTGCTGGATTTATCTGGTTTTTAATGGATATAAAACGGTACGATTACTTCCAAAAGAAGACAAAACAAATATTTAGAGTGTCTTGAAGAAACTCTTCCATCAATATTTTTAGAAAAAAACACCCATGATGAATTTTTCTACTCCAATCAGATCTCTATTTTTTCAATGCTGGCATTGGGTTGTTATGGCTTTGATGTTGGTACTTGGGTTTTGGATATTGTTCGGTCGTAGTTTATCGATTTATTCTTTTACGCTTGATGATTCATTTATCACTTATCGTTATGCGAAACATTTGGTCGAAGGGATCGGTATGGTGTGGAACCGAGAAGAATCTCAACCTGTGGAGGGTTTTACTTCTTTGATATGGGTTGTGGTCAGTGCGATTTTTGAGCTTTTTCGCTTTGATCCTGTTCATGGTACAAAATTTCTATCGCTTTTTTCTCTGTTGATTGTTCTTCCTTTGCTGTCGTTAACACCGTATACAATCTATGGTTTTTTCTCACGCTATCGTTTATCAGCGCTAGATTTTTATCCCTCTTCTAAGAATCTTGGTTTATTGCGTATGATGTTCATAGGCGTATTTATTGCGGCAGTAATGATGGTGATACCTGAGACCCCTGTTCATGTGGTATCCGGTATGGAAACGATGTTTGCCAGTCTATTGTTGTTATTGTTTTCGATGAGCCTTGCTTATTTTGAAGTGTTCCCCAGAAAATGGGGTATCATTTTTTCATCTATGCTGGGATTGTTATGTGGGCTCATTCGGCCAGAGTTCAATATTGGGGTAGGGTTGGGGTTTGTTGTGTTATGGTTGGTTTATCGTTTTACGGAAAAAGAGGGAAATCATCATTTGAGCCGTAAGGTGTTATGGGCTACTGCCCTGTATATTGTGGTAGGGCTGATTTACTATGTGTGCCGTTATTTGTATTATGGGTTGCCATTTCCCCTGCCTTTTTATATTAAACAATTGCAACCTTCTGATGTGTTGTTTAAAGGTGCACCTATGATGCTTAAATTTATCCAAGAATATGTGATGTTTATAGGTTTGGCGGTGATTGGGGTTGCACTGCATCCACGTCAATTATTGCCTCCTTTTATGGTTGGACTGGCTATTTTTATCTACTTTTATTTGCCAGAACATATTATGGGAATTCATTTTCGTTTTGTTTTTCCACTGATGGTGTTGATACTATGGTTTACGACGGCTGCCTTGCACCGTGTGTTGTGTATTCGTTTTGTCCCCTATTTTTTATGGGGGGGTGTGGGGTTGCCTTTGGTCTTGGGAGCATTGATCACAGGGGTATCATCAAGTAATGTTAAAGCCCATTATCGTTATATTCCTGACAGTTGGAAACAATTGCCATTGTTTAATAGCCATTGGCGTTCGTATAAGAGTTGGTTGGATGACTATCGAATATCTGAATATCGATCATTGATTCCACTGGGTAAGGCGATTGCAAAAGACTCAGGTGCTAAAATGAAAATAGCGATGGTAGATCTGGGCGCTGTATCATACTATGGGGATTGGGATATGCTTGATTTGTTTGGGCTGACACACCCAAAGTTGGCGCTTGCGCGTTCACGTGGACAATATAATGCGGACATGCTTTTGAACGAAGCGCCGGATATTGTTTTACTGGGGGAGTTTTATCGAGAAAAACGCTATCGAGGGCAATTTGAGTTTGAGCGATCTCTATATAATCGTATGGATCATCATCGTTATCGCAAAACTGCACGTTTTATTTGGAATCGTGTTTTTGGTTTTTTGGTTTTTGCCAAAACACCAGAGGCAGGAAATCGCTTTATTAATATCCTTTATCAAGCCCCAGAAATAAAACCGTTTGTAAAAGATCTTCGTTATTTACGCTAGTACTGATAGCGTATTGAATACTGTATTCCTTGACCCTGTAAACCACTGCCTTCTACAGAAAAAGGTTTATTCTCTAGGGGTTTGGCATAAGTAATATCCATTGAAAAGCCAAGGTATTTTGCTTTTAGGCTTGCACCGACGGAGGAACTTTGTTGTTTTGAGTTATGTCAGATGGGAAGAAATTGTAAGATCCACTCCCAAAGTCATAAAAGAGGGTCGAGGTTAGGTTGAGACCAGCAGCAGACTTTATAAGAGGGATATGAAGTTCAAGATTACTGGTGTTTGTTTTATCATAGATGGCTTGATTTTCAAGATATCCTCGTACAGCATTGATACCCGTTAGTGCGTAGCGTTCCATGCCGAGTAAATAATGGGAAGTGGTTTGCCAGTTGTTGCGAAAGGAGAGTATGGTACCGCCATTGCTTATTTTGTAATTAAAAAGCGTCTGGAGTAAAAATAAATTATAAGGATTATCGGCAGCTTTTGTGATAGCTGCTATGGCAGGATGCCCAATATAATGGTTGTGCTTTCCAGATGAATACGTTAAACGGCTTGCGAAAGAAAATGTCGGTTGACGAAATGAATAGTTGGCCGCTAAGCGGTACACGGCATTGTTTGTTTTTCCTTGCGTATCATGTTCTCCCCATACAACGCCATAAGGTTGACCATTTGTATAATTTTGGCTTTCACGATGATGGTATGCTAGATCCATACTAAAAGCATGTATAAGCGTATTGATGAAAGAATGACTGATGGCAATAGAGGTATTTTTATTATCGTTAGAAAAATGCTTAAAGTTTTCTTGTGTGACGTATGTTTCACCTTTGCTGTATCCCAATGTTAAATCTGTATTGGGTGAGTAGATGGGCATACGAAAAGAAAAGCCATAGCTTTTTGTTTTTGTATTTTTTGGAGGCGTATTGGCAAAAATATCAAGACTGTCGCCAAAACCGGTAAGATTTTTAAAGTTAGCCCCTATTAACCATTGGTTTTCACCGCTGGATGTGGAACGGTAGTTGTTCAGTTCGCTATAAACACTCCATGGACGGTTGCGTTCTATGTCTAAGTCCAGTATTGCTTCTCCTTTTTTTGCAGAGGGTTGTATCCGAGACTGGATTTTTTAAATATCGGATCTTGTAATAAAATTTGGAAGTTTTTTTGTAGCTTGGTAACATTCAATGGGCGGCTTTTGTCTGGCCATAATTGATTCATCACATACGATTCTCGTAGTCCATCCAATCCTTTAATACTGGTTTCTGTCAATCGCCCTTCAATGATTGTGATGGTGAGAACATTATCTTTAAATGACTTTATAAGAGCCCCAGAATTGATATAGCCATGACCAATGTAGTGTTTTGTTAATGCGACGCGAAGGGCTTCAAGATCATAGACTGCATCAATAGGTCGGTTTAAGTAGGGCTGAATAATTTCTTGTAATACTGTATTTGAAAAGAGGGTATTACCTAAAAAATCAACTTTAATAATTTCGATTTTGCGTGAAGCTTTTTGAGGAACGACGGCTGGAAGCTTAAAATCGCGGTCTAATTTCTCTGTTTTATTATTCGAGGGAGATGGAAGTGATGGGGTAGGAGAAGGCTTGGGTGCGGTGCCTTCGTACTGCGCAAGAAGGATATTCGGAGCCTCTTCATATTGAGAGGATGAATAAAAATTTTGAGATGAAGGAGCCAAAGATGCGGATAAAGCAGCCTTCATAGACAGTAAGAAGAGCGTTCCAATCAAAAAAAGTACAGTTTTTTGGAAATGTACTTTGTTCATTTTTTTAATAGTATGACGCTGTTATAGCCAACTGCCTACAAGAATAAACGGAGCCCAGAAAAATGGATTACGAAAAGACTCTTGTCCGAGAAGATCAAGTTGTGCATCGCGCAGTGCATCGGTTTTTGTTTTGTTGCGCTCTAAACCGCGATAAAAGTTAATCATGACTTGTTGTGCAGCCTCGTCCACGACAGGCCACAACGTTCCGAGGGCACTTTTGGCACGCGCTTTTAGGGCGGCTCCGGAAATACCCAAAGGTGCGCGATCATCTCCATCGGCCGTTTCACAAGCGGAGAGTGATAATAAGTCGATGGATGTTTCTGCCAGATTATCGGATCGTAAGAACTTTTGTAGTGAGTTAATGGTGATAATTTTATCGTGAGACAGCAAATAGCTGTTATCATTATTGCCGCCAAACACACCGTGTGAAGCGATATGGACGATATTGTATTTTCCCGATTGTATTGCGCGGCTAAAACGATCAAAGGTGAATGCGTCATCCATCAATACATCGGCATTTGTTGTTTTTTTAATTTCACGAACTTCTTGTACCACCCCCGGTAGGGAAAGGCTGGCGCGTAACGCTTCAAGTTGTTCGTCATCAAGGTTATACGCATCATGAGCGTACTGTTTTCAAGACGATCAGGGGCGTCACAGGTCAGTTTTTCGTTTTTTGCGCCACCAATAATAATATTGCGTGTACGGTTGATGTCAAGATTTTGTGGTAGCGTTTTACGATTGTTGGTTGGTTGACACGAAGATTGATTTTCGATTTTACTGGCACTGAATATTCCACTTGTACCAGTTGAGTCACCTAAAACATTAACGACAGGCCCCGGTTTTGCTAGTCCAGCAACCAATACATTCATTTCTTTGGAACGATCGTCAGAAACAGTATGGGTTAAACTTAATGCTGATGAGGTAGAAAATGCGTACCGCTCAATTGCATAATGTTGTCCATCAAACAAGGCGGGATAAGGAACCAAACGTAAGACACCATCAGGAACCACGACGACTTTTTTAATGCCCTGATCTTGCAAAAATGATTCGGTAGGCTCTAGTAGGAGCTTATACAATGATTGGGCTGATGTATTCACATCCAACTCACCGTTACGTAGCTCACTGGCAAAGCGATAGGCAAGGTTGCGTAAGCGATGTCCTGGAATATTGGTTTTAAATCGGCCAATGCCGCTGGTTGTTTCGATCAATGTTTCCAATCGATCTTTGAAGATAATCGGATAAAACACAGCGGTATCGGTGGCTAAGGACCATTGGCTTTGCTTGGTGGAGGCAACTGTACACCGATCACCCAAATAATCTTGCAGTTCTGATTGTTTAATTCCTTCGGCAGTGTTAAGTGCTTCAAAAAGATATGTTTGATCATCGTTCCCTTGTTCATATTCTAAACTTGCTTTTTGTAACAGCAAGTTGGATAATCCCAAATAAATTGGTTCTAATGTTTTTCGAAACGATGATTTCCCATCTTCATAGACAACCGGAATATCCATCCGAATGTCGTCAATATTATTCACGGCATTGCGGTAGGCTTCAATGGCTTCATCAAGATTTATTTTTTCGGTTAATCTGCCACGTCTCCATTCCAAGCCTATTAAGAAGTCTTGATCAAATCTGGATTGGCGATACTGATCGCAAGGCGTGTTAACGTTAGGCTATCCTCGAAACGCTCTTCTTTTTCGTAGAGTTTTGATAACGTTTCTAATGCACCCAGTTTTATTCGGTGGAATTGATGCTTGCGCGCTAAAGAAAGAGCACGTTGGGCGTTATTAAAGATGATACGGCGCATATCACCTTGTTCTTGGTTTTGGGCCAAGTTGGCTAAACGTAAACTCAAGTCAGCAGAAATATGCAAACTTTCAATGGCTTCAATATCACGTTCAATTACAGGTACCATCACGTTGAGATTTTGCCCTTTATTCATCCGTATTAAATTGATAGCGGTTGCAGCGCGAATTTCTGCTTCGGTTGATTTGAGGGCTTCTTGAAAAAAAGTATTGGCTGCGTCCGGTTGATTTTTTAGTGCATTCAAATTGCCCAGCTCCATCGCATAGCGAGCGCGGTCCAATTCGTTTTGAGATAAGTTGTATGCTTTGGTTAACCATGCTTCGGATTCGTCAAAACGTTTAGCGTTCATTAGAATTATCCCAATTTCTCCGGCAACATAACTTTTCTCGATGGGGGTTTTTGCAGTCTGGTCGGCTTTTAAGTAATTGCGAAGAGCAAGAAAGACAAGCCCTTTTCGCCGATCATTGATGGCCTGGCTCATGAATGCGGTAAATTCAGGAGACAGTGTTGCCGTATTTTCTTCAGATGTACTGCTGACAACGGCTTCTGCTGGAATGGGATCAGATTGAGCTACAGCGCCAATACTGTATATTCCTGCCATAAAGACGATCAATAGTCTTAAAACGATATTGCTTTGAAAACAACGATGCATGATATGATTTGTATGATTAAAGTCAATGAATGAATACTCAAAAGCGGTTATTATAACCATATAACATGTTAATGGTGCGCTTTAATGGTTTTAATTGGGTTTTGATTGCTTGCTTAATATAGCAAAGAGATAATCACCAAAGTTATATATGATTTTATGTTTTTTATGGATACAGTAGATGGGTATCGCATAGGGGGTTGTAAAAACGTGTCAAAAAAGTGGGTTAGGATTTTGTGGTTGTATTTGTGAGCATAGATGAAACGGTTGAAGTGTTAGAGGCGGGGTTCGAAGTGTTATGCTGGAGTACGGATTGATACATTTCCAGGTATGCTTCAAAAGAATTTGCTTCGACCTGTTGTAGTTTGGTGAGCCATGGATGCATCCATTGACGACTAAGCCGATGTGCAAGGTGTTGTAATACGGTCTTGGATGATTTTCCTTGTTCGAGCTTTCGTATTGCTTTATGGACTTCTTGTTCAATATTTTCGTGCATGATATGCCGAAACCCACGAATGACTTCTGCGGCATGGCGACGATCAAGATAACGTAGAAAATGATCAACGCGTGTTTCGACCAATTGCTCTGCCTTTTTGGAGGCTTGATGGCGTTGGCTTAGATTGGCTTCAATAATTTCTCGTAAATCGTCTATTGTGTATAAAAATAGATTGCTGTTTTGGGCGGTGGTGGGGTCAATATTGCGGGGGACTCCAAGATCAACCATCATGATGGGCTGGTATTGACGTTTTTTGATTGCGTTAACGACCATGTCTAAACGAATGAGGGGGCGCGTTGTATTGGTACAGGTTACCACAATATCAAAGTCTGCAAGATAATGTTCCAGATCGCTGATTAAACCAGCTTTACCGCTAAAGCGTTGGGATAAGGCTTCGGCGCGTTGTTTGTGATGGCTTACAAACATTGTTGATTGTGGGTGACGTGCACAGAAATAGGTTGCGGCAAGATGGATCATATCGCCTGTTCCCACAAACAATATACGACATCTGGACAAATCCTCAAAAATATTTTCAGCCAGTTGTAATGCAACGGTGGCCATAGAGACGCCGTGTCGTCCAATATCGGTTTTACGGCGCACTTCTTTTGCGATGGAAAAAGAAGACTGAAAAAGTCGGTATAGCACTTTGCCTAATGTGTGGTTGTCTTGTGCCAACTGTACAGACTCTTTCATTTGACCAAAAATATTGGGTTCTCCAACAATCATAGAGTCTAAACCTGATGCAACACGGTAAATATGGCGTATGGCTTCATCTGAATGGAGTATGAACAAATGAGATGATAGATGTTTTTCGGATAAATCTCCTATATGGGCAAACCAATGACGAATGGGAGAAAGGTCGTCGGTATGACAATACACTTCGGTACGATTGCATGTTGATAGAATAGCCAGCTCGTGTATTCCCTCATTTTTTAGCCACTGCAATCCTTGTTGTAGTCTTGGCCCATGTAGTGCCAAGCGTTCACGAATGGCAATAGGGGTGTGATGATGGTTGAAGCCGATGGCGGCAATATCCATGAGTGTGCTTCTAAAAAGTTAGTTTTTTATGCTTTTTTAGTGTCTCTGAAGAAGTGTGCTTTATAACACCGGGATTATATTTTTTGATAGATGGCGCTGCC